>WWPM01017522.1:0-14836 GCA_023279145.1 Glomeris maerens | reverse complement strand
CTAAAACAAAGCCCAAACATACGCAATGATTTCTTTGTAATTAGCTCACTCATAGAAATTCACTTCTAACCGAAATGCGCGGTTCAGTTCAAGTTTTATACTATTATTTCACCGAACTGCAGTATAATCAACTGAAATTAGTGACTTGTAACCGAAACATGCACTTGAAGAATTTTCCAGGGTTTTGCTAGTACAGTCCTCCCTCGTTAATCCGGCAGATATGGGACCGGAGCACCGCCGGATTACTGGAAATTAACTAATAATGACGAATTTTAACAGTACAAATTTACTTGTTTTGTAACAATACCCCATAAAAAATATGCTGCAGATTTTCGACAGAAAAACGTTGATTTCTGCAGATATTCTGCAGAAATTCCTATAATTTTGTAGATTATCTGCAGCAATCAGTATTTCTCTGCAGAAAATGTAGGAGCATATTCTCAGATGCAACTGCGACTGCAGATTTCCTGCAGAAAATATATTAATAGTTTGCAGATATTTTTTAGAATTTCAGATTTTGTACAAATATTTGCAGATTTTCTACAGATTATTTTCAGTCATTGCAGAAATTCTGTAGAAACCACAATTTAAAATTTCAGCATAAATAATAGAAACAGAGTGAATGGAATAAAAATGTACAGAAATTCTTAAGATTGAAATCTTTATTTACCTCCCAACAAGTTGACTAAAATATTTTCAGGAGGAAGACCAAAAAACGCCGGATTACCGGAGGCGCCGGATAATCGAAGGGCCGGATTATCGAGGGAGGACTGTATATAATAATAAATCAAAACCCAATTGCAAAATGTATTCCTGCATGGGTTCATCGCAATACATGTAGGGTTTAAACACTGTATAGTGCAATAAAAGCAAGTAAGAAGACTGGGAATTATGTGCAAATAGTAATTTCTGAATATACAGTCGAAAATCAGCGTATCGACACATATTTCATGGAGGTCATAGATGACACAACAGATTCACGTTTAGAAAGGGTGAGAAGATTGTTGACCCGCAATACTGTTATTTCATTAATCGAGCAATGAATGCCAAAGTCATGCATCTATATCTTATACGCCTATATAACATTACCCACAGAAAAATTGGCGAATAAATGTATATTTTGCAGTATTAAACTCCATTTTTTGGGGGGCTTTTCATCGCAACGCATCAACCATAAAAAGTATGCCAATAAACCGTCAACAGAACATCACATTCGCATTATTTCCCATGCACACATAACGCAAAAAAAAAAAGCCGAGATCAAACTCAATTCAAAATCCCAAACTGTTGCTATAAATATTGTATATGCGGCGCCCAAAATTGCATGAAGTCATTTCTTCAATGTCATATACACTTCTCATATAGTTTTGAAGTTTAATTTAATTAGATGCGCATTTATTTTAATAGAGACAGTGTCTTTTAATTGGTAATTACCGTGAGAGTGTCATCCAGATGCAGTTGCGATTGTTGCTGTGGTGGTGGAGTTTGTGTGAGAGTTGTACGTTCATGATTATGATGATGTTGCTGATGATGATCAGAGCTCTGATGACGTTTATCCGCTTCAGTACTGAAAGTACTTTCAGGCTTCAACACAATCAATTTGCTGCGAACTGTGCCACTATGTAAATAATGCACCTGCAAACAAAAACAACATCCACCATTTACTATTCCTATACTTTCCAATTAAGTAATTTATCAAACCAATTACTAAATAAGTGCTATATAAATGAGTGTGTCATTGTAATTATAGTTGCATAAAATTCACAAAGTTCAATCCGCTATATTATGATTTACACAGTATATCTGCATTAAATATCTTAAAAACTGCAAATGCTGTAAAAGAAATATAGTATAAGCGACACTGAATAAAGTACACAAATTATACATTTATATCTAGGCCATAAAAATAGAAAAACCGATGTGTTTTCTCAGAATACATTTTTCTATAATAATGAAAAAGATTTCTTAAAAACCTTATACAGGTTTTGCGTATTAAGACCGACAAAACCGGCAGCAAATTGGAACACCTATAAGGACAAAATAGAAATGGGAAGGATAGAGTTCACCTTGGACGAGTAAATCACTCAGTCCTCAATACAATAAACATAGGCTATTGACTTTTTTCTTCACAAGTTAAACTCTATTGATTTCCAGGTTGGAATGTGAATGGGGAAAAAAACAACATGATTTTTACACTTTAATTCAATTCAAAACCAGAAAAAGCTGAAAACAATGCTTTGCAATCAAATCTAATCAACAAGGCTTCACTTATCTAAACGTTTTAGGACTATTACATCTCAATAAAAACAACTAAATATCTCATGTTTCTTACGCTTGAAGGGAATTACTTTCAACCAATCTGTAAATTCTAAAAATATTTGTTTGGTGGAGCATGATAGGAATTGTCTTCCGTCCAATTAAAAAACAGCAGCAATAAAACCAAGTTGTAAATCAAAATCGCACTACCAAGTTATTACACATTAAATATTATATCATCTCCATAAAAAAACTACATTAATTAGATATAAAAATGGACATGACCAGCTTTTATAAACATTTTCGGCCAATACACTATAGTCAAAATGTTAAGACAATAATATACAGCATCACACAAGGAAACGTAACAATTAGGTCTTTTGTTGATTGATTTGTGCAACGGCTGCTAAAAAAAGATCAAAAAGTGGATTGAATACAGGAAGGCAGTTTATTACTGGAGCAACCAGCAATACCAGAAATGTTTCTTTCCTTGCAAATAATTTCAAATAAAGCAATGCACTTTTGTTTGAATTTTGTCTATATACGACCTCTCGCAAGATGCGGATGTTGTTATTTTTTTCTTTCAAAATTTGTTTCAAGGTATTATTTTCATGGATGAATCTCGCGAACCTGACATTGTCTTGCTGTGTAAAAGTACAGCATAAGAGACAAGAAGGTCATTTCGCTGTTATGTTACAGTTAAAGTAACATGAACAATGTTCGTGTTGCATGCCAAAGCAATTTTCTTTCTGCTAAAATTATGAAATGCATAAGCCCCACTACAAATACAGAGTTCACGGTGTTAACAAATGCACTCATTTCCACATAACATTACTCATTTTTAACGAGGGCATTTCGCTAAATACCATTTTCCACACCGCATCTTATTTGCAATCATTCTTTCAGGAACATGCAGTTTAATAATAATTGTTAATATACATACAAGTATATATTGTATTTCTTTTACCATTTAAGTGAAAGTAACTTGCGTAAAAGTCTTGAAGTAATTGCAAATTATGGCAAATTATAAATTACGTTTCCATATTCTATTTGCTTATTTTGCATTACGTTTATTTGATTCTAAAAATAGATTTTTGGGGAAAATATATGAATTTGCTGCGATATCATTAAAAAAAACATCTAACTTTGCTTCTTAAGAATTTGCAGTTTGACAGTTGGCAACATAAATATTATAAGGACTTCGCAACGAATTAAAAACGTAAGTTCATGGTTGAAATTCTTCAATACTATATGCTAATTATTTTGATAGATGTGTCCCACGAAATGAGAGATGAAATGACATTATACCTGGTCAGATGTGGGTGATGCTGACATGATGATTGTCCGTCTCAGCGAAAGCAAAGTGAGGCAATCATGACACCGTGTGCCGTGTTTCAGTTAAACTGACAGAATAAAGTGGAGGGTATATAAGAAAACCACCATCATTGGGTGTGTGTGTTGGCCCATGCAACGTTGAGCAAGTCACGTGACCATGGTGCAGGTAAGCAACCAACCGAACGTTCCTCTTTCCAATGAATCCAAATATCACGACCGAGGCGCCATTCCTCTACTTCTCAAAAAGAAAATAATTGCAAAAAAAACCCCCACATAACCAACCTTTTTGAAAAAAAATCACAACGAAAAAACTAACACCTCGCTTAGGTCGTTTGCACGAGTTCCTGCATACAAAATCTTCTTTCCTTCTATTTTATATAATAGGAACATCTTCACTTTGAAACGTATTCTTAGCATATAACCAAAGCAAAAAGCCAGACATGGGACTACTTTTGTAAAAAGTTAACATATTTGCATAATGGGCAGTCGGCACACGCACACGTGCGCATTGCTACTCATCCACTTATTATGCACATATTTGCACAGTCTCAAGATTTAAAAGTTGGTAAAAAAATACCTAATAATGAGGGCTTGTTTTGTGGATCATCTGATTCAAATCCACAAATTGTGCAATACTTTTCTTGTAATAAAACTTCATGGAATTAATATCATGCAGACAAGGGACAGGTTTTACAAGGAAAATACAATTACCAAGGTACATCTATGTACATATATGGCATATCAATGAGAAATACAATATTTTGATTGCTTGCACATGTACTATATCAGTTCCACGTTGAATTTGAGACACAGAAATAACTTTTTCTCCCTTTTATCAAGGCGACTCTTCAAAAAATACAATACTATGTATATCATATCCACTATCACATTTCCACTAGAGGTAGACAAACTAAAAATTATTATACTTTAACCATTGTCAAGGCCCATTACAGCATTTTCTACTTGAACTTGTAAATTATAGAAAAGAAATATTCCTTGGTCAATCGTCAATACAGTAAAAGCTCGCTAATCCGGACCCCACTGATGCGGACGCCCGCTAATCCGGACTAGCAAAGTAATTAAAAAAAACATAATTAAAAACTCATATATGATTATTTTGCTCCAACTGTGTATTTGTTTCCCTTGTTAAATGTTTTAAATACAGTACGCACACATGAAATAAATGTCTGTTATACAGTTTATTGGTTTCTTTTAGCATATGCAAAACATTAATAATTTTTCCCGGTTAAAAATACGTACTTCGGCTCATCCGGACGACCTCCGGTCCCACCAAGTCCGGATTAGCGAGCTTTTACTATCATTATTATTTTTTTCTAAATTTCCAATGAATTGTGTTTATATTTTATTGTGATCATTGCTCAGTGAAATTTTCTTTGGCAGTTCACCTTTAAGTTACTTACAGACAACAGATACAAGTTGTATAATAAAAGGCACATTGCCAATACAAGGAACTGTTGCCTACGTATGTGTGTGAGTAACAATAAACTGAATGGGGCGGGGCTCGCAAGTAAGTGGGCGTGCCTTGCGATTCGAACGCCGAGTGAGATGCGGTTGCGTCGACAACGCAGATGCGGAGTTGCGCTGCGCGCAGATGCAATGTTCGATTGGAGACGCTCGCTTGCAGATGGCCGCATTGGATTTGAATGGGATGGCCGGCCGGCAAGAGCGCAAGCGATCTCCACTTCAAACATTCATCCCACGGTTACTACTCGCCGCTGCCGCATCATCCATCTTTCATCTCACCAAACGTTTTATCTCTTCGGACGACAATTAACTCGGTTATCGTAAGGGGAACAAAAAAACGAGCAAATTAGCGACGGACCAAAAAGGGGAAAGAATGGATTCGTTTTGAAGGTGAAGACGACGATCGGCACGCCGACAACGCTGAATTAACGCAGTCAGGGGTAGGTAGGTACCGATCGATAGATCGATTAATAATTCGCACAGATTCGCCGCGCTTTATTCCACAATATGCATCGGATCTCGGTCAAGCAATCGGCCAGATTCCTGAAACGAATAGTTCCAGGTTAATTATACGCTTAGTTATGGGCATATTGTGTTTGCGGTACATGTGTTTGTCATACGTACCACGGCAAAGGGGGAAACGGATGTTGGGCAGTACAAAGGGCAAATTTGGGCATTTTTACCATTAACCAATCGATCATTTGCTTAATCACTTTCGTAGCGTTTACTAGTGTAGTAATTTAGATTTTGGACTACGACGTTGTGGCGGGAAAAAAATTCCTTAAGGATCGATTTCAAGGGAACATTCCTTCAGCGTACACAATCCCATTTGTCCCCTTGAAGTTCTCTCGTGCCAATTTCGGACCAGCCCCCCTTTCCTACGTACTTCAAACTGGACAACGTACCCTCCCCTCAAATGCTACATAAATAAAAAAAAATGGTAAATACGTGTTACTGGGGCACCATCAAGATTGTACAGTTTGATACTTAAACTAGTATAAAAATTGAAAATACCAATATAATTCGCATCAAGTGGCCTACATATTTCTCAAAACAGTTTCATTAATGAACGTAAAATTGAAAACAAGCAAACACTACTGCAATACACTGCCATTGTTTGTACTATATTACTTTGTGGAAATTCAAGTGAATATGAGCCGGGAAATCTGAGGTTTTTCACACTGCCAACGGTAAAGCAATACAAATGAAATCTCATTACATACTTTGTATATCCTGTGGGTCTTCTGTGCAAATTTAATTACAATACAAACACTGGAAAATATGTAGTCTATTATTCAGAAGCTCTATATACAAAGAATAAAACGAGAACAATACGTCCTCTGCTGTAAAAAATATAATTAACGATTATGTGAATAATGACAGTTCGTAAAAATATAACATGGTTCTACAAATGTGTGTATGAAACATGACCATGATTCACCCCTTTAGACGTATTTGGTTGTTGACCTAATGCTTGTCTACGTGTTTTAAAAAGCAGCAAAAAAAATGTTTACCCTCAAGGTTATACAAGTATGATTATAGAAATAATTCCAGAAAAATCCACGATTTTGCACCATCTCTTATATTATTACAAACACTTGTTAAATATTTGATAAAGTGTAAGTTGTAATGGGGATGAAATTAATGAATGCAGTTGGAATTTGCAAGTTGCAGCTGCGTTTGATTCCAGAAATTTCGAGAAGAGTTTTACTGAAACTGAGGTGAGTCAAGGACCAATTCCAAAAACCAATTGGATGAGATTCAAGTTTGAATATTTTTCACATAGCCTTTCATTACCTAACCAAGGTCGAAAATCAACGTCGGTTGTTCACCCAAGGTCTTGCTTGCATGACAGGTTCATCCCAACATGCAATACAAGGTGAAAGAGGTAAATTTAACAGCTGAGCTCCAGCAATTGTCATATTTTTTTTTATTACAGTTGAATCTGTTTACAACCGGGCCCTATATTGTTTTTCATTTCATGCGTGAAACTAAAGTTACAACAAATTATCCTTCAAGTTAATGTATAAAAATGACATTGAACCCGAGTAGTGGTGAGAAAGTGACGAAATATTAATTGGTGCAATTTACGAATGGTTCCAAAAATCACTTCAGAGGAAAGCTGATTTAAAACTGAAATTGGAATAGGAGAAAGTAAACTGCTTTTCCCCTCAAAAAAATAACACCAAATAAGTTCTGAAGGGAACTAGGAAACTTGACACTGCTAGTGCGTAGTACTTAGCAAATTTGAACGTGAAATAAACAAAATTCCCCTGGGAAAAATTTATGCTTTAAATTTTAATTACTAATTCGTACGCATATGCGTGGAAAACGAAAAAAGTTAGTAAATTAGTTCACCTAACTATACTTTGTTACTGAACACTGATAACTATGAAACTTTTGGCACTGTATAAAATCAAAATTCCCTTTTAGTAACTACTATAATTACTATAATTAAAATCACTAAAGCAGACTTTGAAAAGTAGTGGACTAATTAAAGCTGAAAAACTTCTCTTGCCTATAGTGTTTATTTGTTGTGAAGAAGACTTAGCATGGTGCAGGGAATAAAAGCTGAAAATACTAACAAGATTTGTCCAGGGGTTGTATGTAGGTGCTAATCAAGTCCGCATGTATCAATATTTGATCATAATGTATGCTGCACATGCCAATTTCTATATGGGCCATTGGCTTGTATTGCTAACGAAAATAAATGCCAATCGATATCGATTACGTATGTACTTGAAATCAATGACGTCACTCTGGTATTCCCTAAGGCAATGCGATGTTTTTAGGTTACTACTTATATTAGGCATATCGCCAATCAACAGGTAAGTTGTAAAACAGTTGTATTTTTCCATAGACTTGCAATGAGTTTGCACATTGTGATATGCGAACCAAAATATACGAGATTATTTCGCCATCCCAAATAAAATCTAACTTTTTGAGAGAGAAAAAAAATCGAAAAATATAAATATATCGATTTGTTCATTGATCTGTTCGTTTATTGTATGTGGTTTCATGCATATTTCCGCTTCCAAAATAAGCCGAAAATAAACTGGCACGTGATCAATCCAAATACATAGCATCAATATGTTATATAATGCGATTGTTGACAAAAACATGTACGGGATCTAAATAATTTCACCTCTACACAAACGTATATCGTTTGAAAGCTTATCATTTTAAATGTAACACCATAGCAAAGATTACTGAAAAGAATCTTACTAATTAAATAAAATGGAACTTGATCAACCCTACTAAGTCAGATAATGGATTTGAAAACAATTAATCTGGTTTTTGAGGGAAAACATGTGCGAATTTAAAAAACAAAATGAATTGTATCGATACTACGTGGGATCAAAAGTCTGAAGAAATGTTATGGTGTAGTGAATGAGAAAGTTACGTGATGTAGGCTAATCCATGTGACCGGATATTGTGAGTAATTCAATGGAAATAATTATAACATAAACTTCCATTGTCTCTTGTTGGTTAATTTTTATATAATTCAATGCTATAGTCATAGGCGTATATTCTTTCTTTCAATGTCCGTTCATTTATCATTTAAGTTTCTAAAATTAAAACTTTGGCGAAGTGGTTTCACTTGCGTAATCTACGCATTACTGGCCCATATTATTATTTTAGGATGACCCAGAAAATAAAAATGGGATGGATGGGGAGAAAAAGATGTCCAATTTTGATGCTTCGTTGCCTAGCAACATCAACGGTTACCATTTCAGTATAATACATACTGCAAAATGATGTTTTTTCAGTTTAATTAAATAGTTTTACACATTAAAATAATGTCCTCATGAAACTACATTATACCGCATTGGAATTCAGTTTTTTCAGTGAGCAGTAAAATTTTGTTTGCATATACAAATCAAAAACAGTTGGAATAAATTGAACAATTGCAACTCTACTTGGCTGTGAATTGATTTCTTTCATAAACGAACAGGCGAAAAACTTAACACTTTAAGACATGCCATTAGTGATGTGCATCCAATAATGGCAGTGTTGCCCAGAGACAAAAATAGCTACACTGTATAGTGAGACATTAAATGTACGTTTCACATTTGAAACAATTCAGTAATAATATCTAATTTTCAATGAAAATTTTGCAATTGCACAATTTGCGTGTCTTGTATTAATGAAACATTCCCCATGAAGCCAACATAATTTAAAATTTGTTAAAAATGTATCTATATACGCATTGCATAGCATTAATTATTTCCTATATAGCATGATTGTCATTATTACTCATATACTAAAGTGCTTTTGAACCGAAAATCATGCCAACTGATTCATGCAGATTAATTACGCCGTTTGCTCGTAAAAAGCCAAACAATTGTCCCATTTCCAAAAATAACAACGTAATGCAATACATTGTTCCACATTTTCCCTGATAATCACGCAATGTTGACAAGTTATAGCGTATAAAGATTATACACTGCGTTCAATAAAGCTGCCATGCAATTTACTACACATATATAGGCTTTAATGTGAAATACAAACTCTATCAAAGTATACGAGTTGGAGAAAATCTGTAGGCCTACAGCAGAATTATAAATTTTGGCCGACTTTTTAAGGAAAATCTGTCGCTGATGAAATATATTCACCATAAGCAGGTTAAATGCATGCTTGTTTGCTTCTGCACTCTGCAGGAAACTGTTAAAAGACTGTTAAAAGATCAGCAAATTTGTTTGAAACGGAAGTCTGTAGACAGATACACAGTAACTGATAAACTATGCCCAACCAATTAACAGCACAAGTTTAATTCTCTTAAGTTTCCTCTGAAAGGTCTACCATCTTCTTCGCTAAGGTTGATTCCGTAAAATGACACAGTGACTACAGTAAATGTCATTTTATCTGTTACAGGTGTCCACAAATGACATCAGCAACTAGTGGTGATCATCGCTGAGGTGCTGGAAGCCGAAGCAGATGCCGTTGCTAAAGATGGACGTGTCCAAGGCTCGGACATGGACCGTGGTCTTGATGCTGGGTCTCGTGTACCTGGTGCACGGCTTCTGGTACTCATGCACCATCATGCCGAACGCTACTCCAAGGGCCAGGAGGCAACAGGTCCTATGGTGGGACGAAAGGGATGCGTACAACCTCTCGCTGCTCAACGCCACCAAGGACTTGCACACGCTGGTGGACCGAGAGGACTTCAGGTTCCGGTTGAACGTGCGCAGCTGTGAGCAGGACCTTTTCTTGTTGGTCTTTGTACACAGTGCCCCGGCACATTCTGTCCAAAGGAATGTGATCCGCGAGACTTGGGGAAGTGTGGACGCGGTAGGTGCCAGCCGGGTAAGGCTCGTCTTCCTGGTAGGTGAAGCCGGCGAGAACCAAACCGTGACGCAAGCTCTTCGCAACGAGCACCGACTTCACGGCGATCTTGTGCAGGGAAATTTCATCGACAGCTACCGCAATCTCACTTACAAGCATATCATGGGACTGAAGTGGGTTACTTATTTTTGCCGCTCTGCCAGATACGTATTCAAAGCGGATGATGACATCTTCGTAGACATCATTCAACTGGTTCATTATCTGAAGGTATTCTATGGGATGACCACTAAACTTTTTCCCCATGCTTCTGAACCTTCTCGATTAGCTAACGCAAAATTGTTTTTTCCCCATCTAGGAACTTGACCTTGTATTAACACTTCCTTCTCTCTAATGATTGCCTCAGTAATAAACTGTTACATATTGCACCCAATAAATGGAACACTTATCAAAATTGAAACTTCAATGTCGACTCGTTTCGTTCCAGGAGAGCTTCGGAGCCATTTCTTCGCGCGGTCTCATGTACTGCTTCCTCTACAAGACTCCGTTCGTGAAGAGAAGCCGAAGAAGCAAGTGGTACGTCTCGGTCTCGGAGTACAGCGACAACTACTACCCTTCGTACTGTTCCGGGTGGGGAGTGGTCATGTCCCCGGACGTTGTCTTCGCTCTGTACGTAGAATCGTCCAGGACACCGTACTTCTGGGTGGACGATGTTCACGTCACCGGTATCCTTGCCCGCAAGATCGGCGTCACGCACATCGAGCTCAACGACAAGACACCGGTTTCGGAATCCGACGTTCAAAGATGGCTGGACACCGCGGACTCGGAGCAGCCGTTGCTCTTCGGCTTCCCCAATTCCGAAATGGACATCATTCACCGCATGTGGAAGAAGACCATCAAGTACTACTACTCAAATGCCGGAAAACTAGCGCAAGCTGTTACGACCTCGTTTACTATCAGACCAAATCACGACGACAATGATCTTGTCATAGACTTGCTATCCAATTCTTCGGAATCCATTTTCAGATAGCCCCCCTTTCCATATCCCTCTTTAAAAAAAAAAGCAGGACTACTACAATTCCGGTCGCTCAATAATATACATTAGATGGTCAACGTGTCGATCGTTTCATGTACTCGCGTGTTTTTCTTACTTTGCTTAGTAATATTTAACGGTGATCGTACGCGATAATCAAGGGTATTGTGACTTAATGATTTGCAGAATGACCCAAAATCATGAACTTGAAACCGTATTGTGTTTCTTGTATTTTAGCAAATATTCGGATTTGAATGGCAATCAATCAATAAATAAATAACATGGCAGGGGAAATTTGTAAGTTATATTAAACATCTTATTTATTTTATTGAAGATATGCTGAAAAGGGTCATTCTGCGTGTATTTACCGTGAACCTGTTAATATTGTATTTTACACAAGAAAAACCATGTATACCGAAATTGTATCTCCTATGTAGGTACGATCGTTCCTTTTTTTTCTGAAAAGACATTGTTTTCCGAACAATTGTAAATACAATGTAGCTTAGTGGTGTGTTTTTTCTCCTCGTTTTAACTCTAACCTTCTAGTCTTTTTTTTAACTGTGTACATGGGTATTTCTGTGAGGTCTTCCTTCAGGCATACAGCTAGCATATTTAACCACATTATACCATTTCGAACTGTTGTCTGTGATCGCCAGAGAAAATGCTGCACTCCTAGATGCCACAAAATGTGTACAGTGATATGCAGTATCAAGAGTATGTATGTATAAAGAAATATGGCCAGCATGCAGCAGCAGCTTTTCCGATTTTTCACAAGCCAAACCGAACTGGAGAAGTGGGGCCGAGCAATTGTGCATCGCGTAGCCGTACTGTGGCGTGCCATCAACATTTGGGCCAAGATTTAAACGCTAGAACACTGTGTATTTTTTAAGAAAATCGTGTGACTGTATTATATTCTATAATGCTCCAACTTGACACGTTTGGGTAAACTCCAAAATGCGAATAAATATCTCGTAGCTATTGATGCTACAGCTTTCAGCTGAACTGAATGGCTAAATACACAATTAATACGCCCGAATTTTACGAAACTGCATACATAATTACGTTGTAAGTGCTCTATGGATTTGGTGGAGTAGGTGGGAGTGTATTTTTTGGGAAAAGGCATGTCGCAGCGCACCTGTTAACAATGAATATAGTAAAAAAATTGCATTGAATGACAAAAACAGCTGCAAATATGACGTCACTTGCAGTTTTCTGCTTATCAAGTCGATTCTAGTACTTACTATTGTCATCGCTTTATAGTGTATAGAGGGAGGATTTACTTTTCGGCAATTTGGTCGATGCGATTTCATGGCACCCGGTTCAGTTTCTTGCTGCCTACTAACAGTGGTCATTTCAGCCATATTCGGACATTGTGTAAGTTACAAGAATCAATTATGTCAAATCTTTCCTTCTATATATCATATTACAGAAACCGAAATTCAGCAAGTTCCAAGTCTAGAAAGGTCTTCTTCTGATCGACCATGACGCACTCATTCAAAATTCTTGTCTTAACAACAGATAAAACTCTTAATGATTAATAGAATAGTAATTGGTCCAAAATGCAACTAATTTCGACAGGGACCATAAAAATGGCACAAATTACTGCCATTTCACAATACGGTGGATAGGGCTATAAAAGTACAATGAGCAAATGCCACGATGTTGTGTTGCAAATAACAAAATTAATATTGCGATAAGCTGCTAGGTTGATTTTAATGTCGTACGTTATTTTATGGGTCATAGCCTTTGTTTGTCTGTCTTATTAGGTGGGCGCAATATTGTCAAAGAATGTAACGTCAGCCAACATATCAGGTACGCAGTTCAGTATACGTACAATGTCTCAAAAATAGTCATATGTTTAAAATGTCTTGCTGGCTATTAATTGACAAGTTGTACGTTTATTACGCCAACTTTGATATTGTTCAACAGTCTCCAACACCTTCCCACCTAAAAGTCTTCAAACTACCACAGAGCTTGAAGCTAAGCTTCCTAATTTCTCTCAGGACTGCGGTAAAGTTGAATTCATTTCAAGACATTTGATTTCTTTACAAATCACCCCAAATTAAATGTTGTAAATTTTCAACAATATTGAATACTAAAGTTTGCGGAACTGCGTCCAGACAATCAATCCGCATCGTAGGGGGAACATCAACAGATATTACCCAGTATCCATGGACTGTAAGGATACCTATAGCCAAGTTCCTTTCCAATCGTGTTACTAGGTTTATAAAATGTTCTGGTTTAAGGTTGGAATTGAAATAATGGGTTTCCAAAGTTGTGGTGGAACTCTGATAAGTTGCAATTACGTGATCACTGCTGCACATTGTGTCAAAGCGTGAGCCAAATTCATTATATCTGCATTTGCAGATTTATAATGTATATATTCGGCAATATACGATGTTAACTATATTCTTATAGGGTTAAAAACGCAACTGATATAGTCATTAGAATGGGAACCACGACTAGAGACCGGACTTTCATGGCCGTTGCCGTTCAAGAAATAATCAGGTTGTTGCCAGTCTAATTCATTTAGTATATAATCAGTCTACAACAAATTTAACAACCTAGAGTTCAATATGTTTTGCCAGGCATCCTGAATATGTGGTTGGCAAAAATGATATCAGCCTGCTGCGATTAGCTGCATGTGTGAATTTTAATCGCCAAGTGCAGCCCATATGTCTTCCTGAACTTGGTGGGAATTTCACTGGACTGAAAGCAGTAGTTGCTGGTTGGGGCACTGATGACTACGGTAACCATTTATATATGCACAAAAAACATCATTTAAAAACCCAGGTGGTGTCACAAATCCACTCCATCAACACATAACCAGACTCTATAGTTCTGTCCAAATAATTTCAAATACTTCCTAAATTCGCATCTAAACAAGAACTTCTTATTGTTAAACATTCATTCCCAATTATGAAAGATGGCTATGAACAGTCACTATTCCGGAAATCTTTGACGTTGAGGTAATTATTTGCTATATTAATAATTTTCTGCTTACTTATTATAAGTTATAAGTAACAGGAATTATTGTTATTTAGTATATTTAGTATTGTTAAACTAGTATAGACAAATAAAGATTATATTATATAAGCTATTAAATAGTGATCAATAAGATTTTCTGAATAATGTGAAATATTCGCCTGTGTAAATTATTAAACCCACAACAATATGCACATTCACTTTGGTGCAATCTATCGCTTGTGTCTACATATTCTTAACGAAAATACTGTGTAATTATACTTATAAATGTCATATTTCAGTTGGACCTGTCACAAACGAGCTGCGGCAAGTGTCTGTTGAAGTCCTTGCTCAGGAACAATGTGTGGAAATCTATAAATCCCTAAATAAAAAGTTCAATGTCGGAAATATTTGTGCAGGAGGAATAGAAGGAAAAGATGCTTGCAAAGTATGTATACTCGTTTACATGTTGCATAACCC
>WWPM01017490.1:0-10871 GCA_023279145.1 Glomeris maerens | reverse complement strand
TAGTGATCGTCATCCTGCTCCGCAAGACGCTTCACAGGATGCTCAACCATCGTCAACATCGCGCGTCTCGAAGCGAAAGGAGCTGCACCAACCACCTACCACCATACTGCCACCTCCACCTCTATTTCTCTCTCCCTTTCTCACTCACTCACTCACTTCAGTGACGGCCCAATAGGCTTTTAACCCGGCCGAGGGGAAAGCGAGGCCAGGCCAAAGCTGGGCAATGTGACGTCTGCGGCGGTGGTGCAACAGACAGTAGCAGTGTTAACCGCCGCCTTCGCCGTTGCCGCTGCCGAGGAATGTCTTCTTCGAGTCGGACGGTGCACGGCTGCGGCGTGGCGGCGGTGACACCACCACACTCAAACCAGCACCAACACCAACACCTACACCTACTTCCAACTTGTTTTCACTGCGAGTACAGCGAAGGAAGCCCTTTGCCAACATGCGGCTCCTCTGCACCATCCTCGCCACCATCCTTCCCGTGCTTATTGTTCTCGCACAGAAAGGTAAATCCCACTCTCAACTCTCACCGTGCACTCCTAATTAATCCTTAAATACGTATATCGAATAATACAATTGCTGCAGAAACAATTGTATACAAATTCTAAAGAACACTTGAACGCTTTCTACATACCACTATGAAGGTTTCAGTATTAAGTCATTGCTAAAGATTATGCAGGAATATCATTGGCGAACAAGCAGACCGTTGGCAAAATATCTGTAGAATTACTAAGTTTGTGAGAACATTTATTTGTAGGAAAATAAATCATTTTTTTTCGGTTTCGGAATATGCCAATTTCTTAGCGGAATTTCGTGGAAAGTATACGCCCCAAAGTAATTATTTCCCACTTGCAGTTCTGTCACTCTATATGGAGCTAAAGCTTGGTGTTAACACATAAACTGAGTCTCTGAATAATGTACAACTTGCTACAAGATATCCAGAGATATGTTTGTTTACATTCCATGTTCAACAGACATTATAGGATTTAGAATAGACAAAAAACAGTCCCAAGTGCCACTATCTAATATTATACTGTACCATCATAAATGTATCATTTGGGCCTAACATCATTGGTCAAACAGGCTTTCGCACACGTGGGCAATCTTTTATGAAGTCTAAAATCATCAAAGGAGTAATTTCCCTCATAGGGAGAGTGCACTCATTAAGTAACAGATAAGAAACTGACTATAAAAATAAATATTGATGAGTAGCTGACAGACAGTCTACAAAAATTAATTTATAGCTTGACTTTACAATATAAATATGACGTATTTATCGTAATAAAGTGACTGTATAAAGGACAATAAATTTTAGTACAAGAAAACATGTACACCACGATCTGCAAACGATATTAATCCCCAACGTCAATTGTAATACACAAGGATTAGTGGCAGCTATACTAAATGACACAGTAGTTTCGAAATTTGTAAAATGATACGTCTGTCAAATTTAATCTATCAAATCTGCATAATCTTATAGTATAAAGCGGCAGATTTATGCCCTTGAGTATTCAATATAAATTAAATTTAAAAAGTAAATAAATACGCAGCGCATATCAAAATATTTTGACAAGTCCTGAAATGGTATAATATTTTGTGAAATCATATTAATGAATGATTCAAATATTCAATCGCAAAAGAAATGTCGATTATATGATGAATTAAACGTACAAAAATGATTTGCCCCGCCCCAGAGAAAACTGTTTTTGTTCATTCAAAATTCGGCAATTTCAAACCGGCTATAACATTCATCGTAAAAACCCTGGAGACTGTTAAATGTGAAATGTCACTACCGGTCAAGAATCGCTATACAGGCTACGTCGTAAAATTTAAAACGACTTGCTGGAATCAAAATTTTCATGGTTGTGAACTAGTGCAATGATAACGTACGCTGTGAAATACCTTAACGCAACCATAACTCTCACCCCGTGTTTTCAAGCTTTCCTGCAATGCGCTCGTTCATAGCAGAGAAGCGGACAAGTATTCAATCGTTGATCGTTTTCCTGCAGCCTATAGCATTGCAACTATAAACCGCCAACAATTCAGTTCCAGCTTTTGTTGCAACAACACAAGGCAACAGCAATAAAAATCGTACAATTGATCTAGCAGCCAATATAATTAAAATTATTTTAAAAATATGCATTAACACAATGATGAAATAAAATAATTTACTAATATGCAATTGCATGAACACCGAAATGATTTATAAGAAGCTGAATAAGGTCAATTTAATCTATTCTTTCGTGTAAATAATAAAACAGATTTCACATATGAAACCACATATTTCTCACATGATCACTATTACATCTATGCATTTCAATTTTCAAGTGAGAACTAATCATCTCCGGCCCTTCAATAGTTTTAAAGCTACCTGTATGTACCTACTTATATCTACCATTGGCATTAGTTTTCAAAACATAGGCTACTATAACGTAATGGGCTACTTAAATTTTCAAGATCTTAATTCTTCACATCTGTATACAGCTAGTTTTCATTGGTTCAGTTCGTTGTCAGCTAGCAACAGCTTTCATTTTAACATGATATATGAAAAAGTGAAGTACACACTTATCGCTGAAGAAAATGCATTATCGATTAGTGCATTACATGTTCGCCATAAGGGCATATACTGCATACATATATACACTTTATCTATGTAACGTATAAACGAGCCTAAACATTTCTTCATCAAATTTAAAGCTCAGTTTTGAAAGAAGCAAAAGAAATCTCATCTGAATTCCTCTGGGGAAAAAACTATACTCAGACTGCCAGTCAATCAAAATCCAATTTTTTTTCCTCGTATACAAGATATAACTACAGCCTGATTTTCTACATAGCAGACAACGACCATCTGTTGCATGTGATGACAATTATTAAGCAGGAATAATATACAGATCTGAGGCTAAATAAAATTAAAGTACCATCACAGAAGTTATTATCGTGCAGCGCCTCTTCAGGAAAAATATCGCAAGTATGGAAGAGAATGCATTGCTTATTACACGCTCATTAACAATGCGGATATTCGCTAATCATATCGTCACATATCGCTCGACATGCTTTTTGCTTTACGAACCAATTTCGACCATCATTTATATACCACAGCCGACACTTTAATGATCTGAAGGGCTGCGTTTGCTCTGTTTAGTTGGCAAATTACGAGCAGGGCATCAGCTGCGAAAACACTTCGCTAATTTCAGTTTCACATAATTCCGGTCATTACAAGTGGCAACTATAGATCCGTGCATACACCACATGCAACATAAAGTTTTAAGTTACACAAGTATCTGATCTATACAGCACCGGCCACGCTTTACTACATTATTTGTTTTTGCAACACCGAATTGCCCATATTTTTCTTAATTGCATGGACAAACTGTCCACATTAAACAGGCTACAACATTTTTTAATTACACAAATTACACAATTTAGCCCACGTAGTTATAACATAACATTACAGGACACTGTGACTGTTTAATTTCATTCAGCCAACATATTCTATAAGATTCTGCACAATATTTGCAGAAATTCATGTAACTATATACTTAATTACAGAATAAACGTCTATATTACTGGTCTTATGCATTAATATATTTTGAAGAAATTGTTCATACTTGAAATTAAAGTAGGTCAAGGGATTCTAAGAGAATTTATCTTACACGGATACCACGTTATACCGGATGACTAAAAGGTATTTGGTATCTTTAATTTCTGTCTCCCAGGAAATGTCGCACTGTCTTTCAGATATTTTTTTTTCCGGCAGATGCCATTAATCCAATATCTTTTTTTTTGCCAGTATCCGTATAGTTTTCCAGTAAATGTATTGTCTTAAGTGATATTTGTCTTTTAAGAAGACGATTGGAATTTAAATTAAGACATTTAGTTTTGTGCTTCATTATAAACATTGCCAACGCCATTTGTTTACAAACAATGCTCTTCATTACACATACAAGTTAATTCAAACAGACGTCTTGAAAGGAATAATTTTTAAGATTATCGACTTAGCAGTTATAAGTGAAACATATTTCAATGGAAAATTATTGGAAATATAATCGATAACATTCTTGGGATCTTGATGAATAATTATTATGCATCATCTTCCATACATGTTTAGTTTATCCTCTGGCGAAATTACAATACGGAACTGACATGTAGTTTTATGGAAGCAAAATATACCAAGAAAAAATAAGAAGAACATGAACAGAATATTCATGTACCTCTGAGGCAGAAGCAACAAGAACTTCGTGGTCTCTGCCCCTCCTTGTTATTATTCAGGCAAGAGAAAATAAAACATTGCGAACCCAGATCTAAATAGAATAACATTCCTAAATTAAGAAATAAAGCACGAGTTTCAAAAGGGTTTTCATTTTTTTGGAATGGACGAAAATTTTGCAAAATATCTATATATACAAGCTACTTTGTTGCAAGCGAAAGCTCCTGAATATAAACACATTTATCGCTCTCAAGGGAAGGAAGACAAGATGAAGCAGCACAGAACTGGGCGTAAAAACCAACAGAAATTGCAAGATTTCTATTAAGTTTCGCAGCACAATTTCAGGGGAAAAATGTCCGGACTGACAGTTCTTTCTTCTGGAGCATAGCCAAAAGCAATAAAAACCATATAAATAAGACCCAAATTCATTTTCCTGCATGAACACGCAAACAAGATACTCATTTCCATGCAGCATGCATGCAGCAATTGCACAAAAAAACGTCTTCGGCAGACAAGGTTCTACATCAACTTCATTTGCTTTATTAATGGTGATATCATGTATCTCTTGCTCTATAGAAAAGAGCAACAATATAATGATGGATTCATTAGTTATTAGTCAAATTGAGATCATTCCAACTCGTACCTATAAGCTAAAATCAGCTGTAGAAATATATTTACATTAACCATTAAAATAGCCAAAAATTGCACATCAAGGATATATAAAATACTTGCAATTTTCTCTGGTAA
The DNA here is from genome assembly GCA_023279145.1 of Glomeris maerens. Lineage (NCBI taxonomy): Eukaryota > Metazoa > Arthropoda > Diplopoda > Glomerida > Glomeridae > Glomeris > Glomeris maerens. Next base: position 5,917 of record WWPM01017490.1, on the reverse strand, counting down.
TGTTCAAAATCACTCACTGAATAAATGAATATTGTTTTCAGAAATTCACAATTAAAACAGGTCGACAAGCAATATTTCTCCTAAGAGACACCCTGAAATTTACGATTAAACCAATAACATTACTGCGGCCAAATTTCATGTAGGAAATCAAAAGAAAGCTGCTGGTGAATCAGGTTTTTTCGGTTTATTTTAAAAATACTCAGGCGCCATTTTAACCCTTGTTTGCGCAGCCCAACTGCAATGCAGCACTAACAATACAGTTGTGCTTAACATATCTAGCACACACAAAAACCATTAGAAAAACGTACCATAATAATTTTTTCCTGCGATAAACAGCTTAAAATTCGCAATAAAACTAGTAGTATACGTGTTATAGTATGAAAGCGAGTATTCATGGCGTTTTTATCTTGCACGTGGCAATGTGGTGAAAAATCGTTACTCTTATCATGATGACAAAGTCGCTGCACAGCCAACTGTGCCAAGTCTAATAATGCTAAAAATGCCAGCTAGCTCACAAATGACCTCCACAATGGCCACAACTTTTATATTTAGCTCATTGAAAGTATCCCCATACTTTTATTTGTTATAAACTGAGAATGATGAATATTTTCCTAAGTAAACTATAGTTTCATAATGCGAAAACTCCAAATTTATTCAACAACAAACTTACACAGTTCTAAAGGCTTCCAGATTTTATTGATTGCACATGAATGCCTTTCAAAATAAACTAAAATCCCATATTAGTGCTTGCATATGCATTCCAATTGCAAAATAAACATTAGAATTTGATACTTTATCGTCTTCAATGCATTAATTAATACCAATTTACCTGAATTGAGGGATATTGCATACGTATATTCAACGCTTTACCTACTCCTTGAAAACTAAATTTTACATTTGTTTGGACCACTAGCTATTGGTAATCAAAATATATGAAAGCAGAGAAAGATAAATATGCATTTTGAAGGATTTAGGCTTAGGAACACAATTACAGAAATAGTTTTGTGTTTTATTTCTTTTAATTTTGCTTATTTTGGCGTCGTTCTGATCAATGATCAAATTCTTTTTAGTAATATTGCAGATCACAACATATTACATTCATCTCAAACTTGGCTGCCAAAAATAGAGACGAAATTGGACATATCGTACTTAACTTGCTTGTTTTTTATATGCTAATAAATTATTCAAGAAATTCAATTTACTACATACGCGTATATTTAGTTAGGTGTGTGTTTGCATAAATTTATGACGGTAGGCCTACTCTTTGCAAGTACCTACATACGACATTTGTATCCAGAAATTGCATTCCAGATATTAAGCACACAGGGTGCAACAAATGCCACTGAATCGCTGAATTTTGCCAGAATATGAAAGCATGATAAATATTTCCATTGCATAGCACCTGCTATACAGTATAATACGGTATACATTAACCAAAATCATTTTCAACAAATGTTCTAGCTGCAGGCTACTTGAAATTATGCATGACATGCGACAAATGAAATCAATTAACCGGTAAATCTTTTTGGAAAAGAGAACATTCAACCAGATAAAAGAAAGGAAATACTGCACTACTTCCATTTAGGAAATTAATAAAATGATTAAACTCCATATACAATATTATGCACCGGAAATTTTTGAATGATTTACGTAAGTTACAAATAATTACTAGTTGCCACCAAATGAATGCAACTGCATTGGCTACCATGAAATAACTACTGAATTTATCAGATAATGTGGGACTTCATATGTGCACTGCTAATATCCAAAGTTTTCACTAAACTTGGAACCCCAGCTGTGTACAAACAACATGAGGGTTGTCTTTCAGCGGCCATAGGATTACATTAATTACTTGACTAAGCATTATGCTGTAAATAAGCCAGAATGTTCTTCAAGACGCCTACAGCAACATTATAGCAAATTATCCCTATTTGGTCCGTTCATTCGCAACATGCCCCCATTAAATTCGGCCATTTGGAAAGAGTTCCATGTCCCTGGCCTGTCTAACACATATCCATTATTTATATTAATATGCACAAGGTTTAACAAAAGCTGACCATCAATTTCAAAGGCAATATAATTAACGGAATAAGCATACATTTCTCTAAAAAAATAACTAGTTTGCTTTTACCTAGTTTGTAGACAAGTAACAAAGGGCAATTCCCTGCTATTATTTTGCAGTCAGACAGCATATTGGCAAGTAAAACATCTGCCTCAAATCAAACCGAAAGCAGATGGGAAATTTAATGCAATTAATGCCACATTTACATCCACATTATTCACCATTTAATCGTATTAGATACACAAAATAAAAATAAACGATCTTTCAAACACCATATGTAGCCTATGCGAAAAAACTTCACAAATTAAGATACATTCTTATAACAATAAATAGAATTGTTATTCCTAACATTGCAACCTTTGTGCACGACGTTATACACTATCCATGACTACTGTTACTTTGGGCATAAAAGTAGCTTATTTATAAATTCCAAAAGACATAATCCATCTTATGCGGCCAATGGAAATGGCATTTCGTGATGTGCCAGTTATAACAAGCATCATTACTGATAAGTGCAGAAGAAATTGGAGTGGGTTTTTTAAGATATATATATAGTCATTTTCCAGCTTATCTGTATAATCATGTATTGATTTGTAATGAAACGGGAACTGGCAGTAGCATAGAATGGGCCTCATATTTTTTGAAGAATAGAATAGTCCCTGCGAGACGGCCAGAATATATGCGAGTGAATGGTTGAATGAAGATCAGTGCATCCTATCATGCAGGTACATTATTTGTTTGGGCACTAGCACAGGTCACTAGACTGGCAGAGTTTGTTTCCGCCATGACCAAAACGAAAGTACATTACAGCTAGAAGAGAGAAGAGAAACGGGAAAAACAATCGATACCAAGTCTTCGTTTAAATGTATTTGGCAACATCGGTTATAAATTTTTCAACGAGTCTTTCCATTATGACCACAAAAATAACATTTCTCAAATCATGTCATTATTGATTCAACATGAACGCAGCTCAATTTACAGCCAGCAAAGTAAATGTAATTCTCATATAAAATAGGAAATGAAATTGGAATTACATAACGGTTTCTGTTTCAGATAACATCACTTGTAAATTCAGCAGTAAGCGATAAATATGCTGGATTTTATATTTAAATATAGGCCATTTGGATTATCTGTATATGTAAAAAAGTTTAACTGACAATTATATATAAACTCGAATGAAGCAATGAGACTTATACTTGTATATCGAACGGAAATTACAATAAGCAAGATCCTATATCCCACTATATCAACAACAATAAGTTACCAGAGAACAGAGTTAATTGTGAAAATATCAACCAAGGCAAACCAATGCGTACACAACTTTAAATCCCACGAAAAATACAACAGTAGGGATTTTTAAATGATTAATGCGACATTCAATGTCGCTCGAGCTTCATGTTTTATAATTAGAGAAGATGCAAATCCTCTTTACTGTGCAGATTATAGAACAAAAATGCCGTGTAATACCTATGCAAAATTGCAACTCATTTTATCCAACTAATTTAGTATATCTATACTATAGATCTATTAACTTGTTGCACAGTCGAATGTCATTGCCGTTGAATTAACTTGAATAAATTTATACCAATACAACAGGTTTTATAATGAAAATCCACATTTTAAATATATAATAATAAATAATTGTGATATTTGTGTACATGGAAATTTAAAAAAATATATAAACCGAAAACAAAAGTAAAAATCGTATCAAAAAATGGTACTTACTAATTTACTGTGTTGTTTTGTTCCCAAAGGAGACCGGTCTCGTAACCGTTGCAGCAAAACAGTCGACATTTCGGAAGAAGTCACTAGTCCACCGGTGACGTCAGCAAATAGGGGTCAGCCAATCGATTGTTGGTATCGCTTCAAAAACAAGACAATGGGCAAAGATTGGATCATTTCCGTCAGGTAAAGAGATTTTGTGCGCTTATTAAAAACTAAAAATACCGAAACATCGCTTCCAGCATTTACCATATCCTACTTAACGATGTACAGCATACCTGCACACAAACTAAATAAAAGTTTCAACCATCATTACACTGTAGTACTTTGGAAAGTTTAGAAACATCGTTATAATGAGAACGCTTGTTGAATCTAGTCGTTAAAACTGACCAACAATTCTTGATAGTGTCCAGATAGCTATTGTTAAAAATCAATTGGAAGTCAAGATTGTACGAAGATCCATTTCACAGCATCATAGAAAAGATTGCTAGTGCTTGAGGGAGATCATGCCAATAACATGGAGAACTATCATGACTGTCCACCAAATTCAACCTTTTTCATCAGTACTCTCTCAACCAATCACTCTGCAATTTCAATTGTTCTTTGGCACGCTTCACATACATGCCTTCAGGCATTTGCTGCTGAAACGCCATTAACCAAACAAGCAATGCATTCTATTGTGCCACATGCTCCTACAAACAGCACATTGAGCTATAAATTTAAAAGCCCAAGCACTCAAATAACCAGCTCAATTCAGAGATGAAATCAAGCTGAATTTCTTTTGCAACACGTATGCCAGTGGCGCGGAAGAACTGAGAGCGACATATTTACAAAGGGCCAATGTTATTGATATAATAAAGAATCGTTTATTTGATTTTTGCTTGCAGCGTTATATGCAGAGTGATTTTCTTGCCAGGATGTTGTTTGAATCGAATTTTCTCTACATTTTTATGTCTGAAGCTTTAATAGGCAGTAATCATGTGTGACACGTGCTTCGAGAGCCACCATACTGGATTTGTAGCGCTGACAAAATTGGACGGCAAATAAAAGAGCATAATTGCTGTGCCCCTTGCTATATAACTCTATACAGGGCGCTTAGAAAATGTTATCATATTATACTAATTAGGTACTTTGAAAGAAAGCGACGGAAAACAAAAATTCTGCTGTCTTTGTAATATGCCAGGGGGATATCCCTTCAAGTTCAAACAGATTCTGAGTGTTAACTCTTCCAGGTATGTATAGTGTTGAGTTATCACAAATATAATTCAAAAATGGAGATCCTGACAAGCCAGTTTCAAATCACGTGGTAGCTTACACAACGTATTAACTATTAAAAAAGGGCATTCGGCTAAACGAATTTAAGATTTCAAATGCGGGAAGTGAAATAAACTATGAATGTGCACTTATACACTCATACATTATATAAGAAACTGATAGTTTTTACACTGAAACACAGCAGAACTGAAAATTTTGAAAAGTTTTAAAACAATATTTCTGTTTTGTCTGAAATTTTCTTCTCATGTTTCTGAAACGAGGTATTACTGACAGGTGTCTAATGTTAAGATTATCGGATCAACTGGTGAGATCAAGCGTATCGATGACAATCGATTCGCTTTGGCAGCTACATCATGTCAAAAAAATAGATACAGAAAAATGTTGGTGCAACCCTCATGGTGAGATCGATCTGCAAACGCATCTTCTCATCTAATGATGGCGATTCGAAGAAGAAGGAAGAAAATGTTGGCGACTACAAACTGTTGACAACCTTTCTAGGCATTTACGCTCTGGCTACTATCCAACGTTATCAGATTACTGGGGCCTTTAACCTTTTCCAAACCATCATAATAGGCTACTACTCGTATATGTGGACACAGCAATTACCCAGATTTTTCACAGGAAAAAATATTGAATGGATTATAATGCATCGATCGATAAGCAAATAAATCTAGAACCTCTATACACATTGCTGCCTTTAATGGCATGCGGTATAAATTGGTATAACTTTATATTATTCAAATGATATTAAATCGTTTCTTGCTAAACGATATTTGCAAAATAACTAGGCATATTTGGCTGAAAGAACAACCAAATTTCGCTAAATGCAGCGCAATTTGCAGTTTTTCATCACAGCTT
>WWPM01017474.1:0-15404 GCA_023279145.1 Glomeris maerens | reverse complement strand
CAGGAGAAGAAAGATCAAAGTCTGTTTTACGCGGCTCAAGTTCAAAAATATTTTCGCAAAACTTGTCGCCAATACATTATGTACTATCAAACTATTAATTGCAGACAGTTCCAGCTTTCTCCAAAATTTAAATAGGTTTAACAAACCCATTACTACGTACACCAGTCACCAACTAACCAACTTCCCACTCAACTTTCGATTTTAATTTAACACAAAAGCTAGATAAATGTGGGAGGGGCTTGGCAAGAGACACTCCTTATTAGTAATGTATACACAGAAAACAAGTATTTGTAGCCCCTATCATGTAAACAACAAACGAGTAAACAGATTATATAATAACACCGTCTCGCAGTTTGTATGGTAACCTTTGAGATAATGACTTTTGGAAAACTTTAATCCTTGAATGGGATAAAAGCGGAAGATCAGGTAATTGCAGGCTGTGCAGTGTAGTCTATAATTAATTAGAGATATTATATGAGGTGTGTGATATAGAGAAGGCTGTACAAAAAAAAAGGAATGAGGGGAGTAAGAAAAAAAGGAAATTCGGCAGAGGAATTATTATTAAAGAGGAAAGGTTGGTGTTTCTTTCCACTCCATAATTCATGTTGGAAAGTTAGTGAACATTCCTTTGCGTGCAGACACTTGCCGGCCCCTTGTTTTCTTTCTCGGGCTTTAGTGTGATAAGGACACTTGCCCCCCTCCCCCCTCTTCTTCTTCTTCTTCGCCTCTGTGCCAAACAAACAGGTCCAAATAAATGCATGCCGCACCCTGACCTCTCACCCTGTCACGTTTTTCCACCAATATATCCGATGAATGAACCAACAACCGTGTTATGAATGAATCACATGAATGAATGAACTTATCAACAACAACCCCCACTTTTATTATAGACTTATGTCCTTATACACAGTCCAAATAACCGAATTCATGTGGCATTTAGCCGGGGGATCATACATAGTGCAAAGTGCATGTGGTTTCCATTTTGTTTCAGGGAATAGTATATTGTATATACAGTGTTGGACAGGAACTGTTTAGAATAAATTTGTCCTCAATTAACCCCTTTCAATAAGTTGAGACTGCAGGACATGGTTAGGAATAATTGAGAATGAATTTGTTAATATATCAGTGTTTATTCCTCGGATAAATCAACTGAACTTTTCAATAACGTTGCAAACATTCAACTGCAGAATGAATAAATGAACAAAAATTAAACAGTCTTCTGCAGAGATCCACTTCGAAAATGCTAAACGTGAAAGAAGACAAACATTAAAAGCAAGATTTCCCTCTCTGGAGCCGTAAAAGTAAATTGTAATAATTTTCTTTTGAGTCGGTTTATGCGAAAAAGTTACAAAGCAGTTGCTCTTTTGTATGGGGATGTTTGCCAATGTCGGTTTACCCTAAACAGTTATAATCAGAAGTGTATTTCTGTACACTGTGCAGCCAGCGACTTGTATAGGCCTAACAAAGTACGAGCCAGAGGAAGAGGTCAAGATACGTTTGTTTAGGAAATGTGGCAGTTAAGGGAGTGGCTTCCTGTTAGGGCTAAGATGTGTGGGCGGATGAGAATTGAGACAAGGCACAAACTAATCGTCTCCGCTCATAATATAAAGAAGTGAGAGCTCCCACTTCTGGCAGGCAAAACGAGCCCTGCAGAAAACCATTCACAAAGTTTCCGGGGAATTTAACCCCAACATGTGCGCAGTTACAGAAAAGCATATGGGATCATCAGGGCCACTACATACATACATATTATAGTTTACAACATAGCTTCAAATGTGTACCGGGTTATGCAGATAACTTTTTATCTTCAATGCGGCGCTTTCCCCGCCTTATCTTAACAATAATCTTATGACAACTTTCCATACTTTTGCGCGGATTTAGAGTAAATATGTATACGGATTTTATGTACCGAAAAAGATAAATTGGTTTGCGACTAAAAGCGATTAAATGCGGCTTCATATGACTGCATATAACCACACACATACACACAGAAAAAAAGGCAGTTGCTAAACATTCTGGCACACCCAGGAATTCTAGGAAACCCAGATTTTCATCAATGGGAGCTTTTCGTGCATGAGGTAATAGTATCTGGATGTAAATGTCAAGCGAAAGTGAATACATATACTGTTCTTTTCAAACAGGTTTTGTGGAATTCACTTTTAGTCACTTTTAGAAGTTGCAGATCAATTTTCAATTTTAAAACTCTAGTATAAAATACTTTACAGAAACGTTTTGCTAATGCACTTAGGTGATCACTTAATAGCTCTTGTTTTTAGCTCCAGCTTTTTCTACAATTTACTTATTTCCAATATATTTTAAATCAAGATCGTCAAACCTTACAGATGAACATTACAATTAGGTCCATGCCCTAATTAAACTTCCACGAATCTACTTTGACTAAACTGAAATGCCCATTCCAATATATAATCTATGCAAACAAAAACTCGTAATTGGTTCATTTATAACAAACTAGACCTTTTAACTTCTGTACATGTCATGTAGCTTTGTTCGTTTTAAGACAAAGTATGCATGGAGTCTTAAGTATAGAGATGAAAACCTGATTGCAAAAGATGATTGCCCACTACTGTACAAACACAATACCATGTAAGGACCATATTATGTATGTGTAGATGAATAGAAAGTTGGCGCTTCATTTTACAATTAGGTAGGATGAGAGAGAGAGAAAGCAATGAGACCGCCATAACCAATCAAGGCAAGTTTTTCCACTGAAGTCATCTTGGAAATTTTGTACAGGGCCAAAGAACGTGTTTTCATTTGTGTGAGACAGCCTCTGGGCTTTTAGCGGCATTCCTACAACTTCACCCTAACAAAACAGAAAAAAAGTGAACAACAAACCTTGTTACGTCATCACGTGACGTGTGAGAAAATAGAAACACTAAACAACCGAAGGAGAAAAAAGTTGAAGGAGGGGACATGAAGGAAAGGCTGAAAGATAAAGTAAAGGCAATGATGAGAAATTAAATTGACTTCTACTTTTTAATTGCTGCATTGAATTTTACCACATTCCTCGTTGTAAAGCCCAATTTAAGCTTATCGCTTGAGAATTTAAAGCGCCACCTACACAACAAATAAGGGAAACAAGAACTACAAAACAAGTTCGTATTACGTGCAAGTTTTTATTTTTGTTGCCAGTGCCAAAGGGAAAGAATTTACAGTTCATTTCATAAATAAAGGAACTGCTTAGTCATAGCGCAACATGGTCATAAGCGGATTATACAGTGAACTTCGGTTATAGTGGACTTCAAAGAGCCATCGACAAAGGAGTGCTTCAACAGTGTAGTCTACACTTGATTTTTCTGTAAAATGTAGTGAAATCCTTCTACACAAAACCGGTTCAAATATTATTTTTCCATACACAAAGGGGAGAAATTTTACCAATTCTGTCAGAATTGATCAGTTTGCAATGTAACATGAGTTTAAATTTCAATAATAGTACAGACAGTCTTTGAACAAAGACTTGCCTGTGTTTCGTGACCTACTAATCTTGTTGCCATAAAATGTTGTTTAAGAGTTCACTGTAAGCAGGGTGCATAATATTTGTACAATTGACATTGTTGACAGTGCTGTCTGGGCACAACCTACTTCAAAATCAGCTGAACCTTTGTCCGTAGCGTCATGCATGTATATTTCCAAGAGATATTTTGTTATTGTACTCATGCGAGAACAAAAATACGTTCGTAATTCTTATGCAATACAGTGTTTTCCAAGCAAAATTATTTTCAACCATCTCTGCAGGATTGTCCGGTATTTGGCATGCGAACACTGTGCATGAAGAGATGAATAGATGGTGATGGTGAGAGGGGGCGAATGAATGAAAACGAATGAATGCGAAAACGAGCACATACTCAGCATATTTAAAATTCAGGTTTCCCCAAATGACCTTGAATAATTCGCCAAGTCTGGCAGTAACATTCCCAGATGGTCAGTAACCTGTCCCAGGCAAGCAAGCAACTCACGGGCGAGAAATAATTCCTTCAAGGACGTAGTTACCTTCAATTGTCTATAGGTGGCCTAGCTCTTTCAAATTCATTTTACAACAGTAACTGTTCTCATAATAATCATTATAATCGTCATTATTCACCTCAAATCAAAATTACGGCAACTGTACAATTCTTTAGTCTGTAAAACTGACAATTTTAGAAACTAATGTGGAAAACAATGGTGAAATGTCAGGTCCTCACTTACTATTTACACCTCATCTTAATATTATAATCTCGGTCAATTTCCCAACTTGATCTTTAAATTCCACTTAATTCTTTGCCCGTATATTATCAGATTTCCAGTCGTTGCGCGTGTCAAACTCAGAAAAAGCGCAATTCCAACAATGAAAATAAAAAACAACTCCACTTCAAACACAATTATGGCCGAAAAAGATTTTCCGTTCTCCCAGCTGTATTACTATACGGTATAAGATTGTTCAAACAAACCAAGTCCCGCAATCCGGAAGCCTTTTCGGTTTGTAATCCAGTGAAGTTTGTCTGGAGATAATCGGAATGCGAAATACATAATATTTGCAGTTATGGCAACGTTGCAATTCCTTTTTCTCTCGCCAAGAGCCCCTTGATTATTTTCCTTTTTTTTATTATTATTATTATTATATGAGCGGTATTTTGAGTTGACCACGTAACATACAAACAAAGTTATACGCAAAAATAACACACATCCACGTGCTCACTTGTTATCGCTAAATGCCCTATAATCCGGAACTGACAATAAAAACCATTTCATGGTAGAGTGACCTTCGGCCGGAAGAAAAGTAGTTCTCAAGTATAATAATCAAATACACAGAAGGCCGGTAAAAAGTACACACACCTGCCACAATAAATCTTGCATATCATATAGGTGTATATACCTATGCAATGCAAAACTATCACACTCAACAATAATGTTGGGAATCACTATTCTCTCTCTCTATATATATATGGTATGCCAAACATGTCTGCACACAGGTGTGTATGCATGGTGACCGTGAAATTTTTCATTGCCAGCTCGATCACTGCATCCTAATATACAAGATAATATTTGGGTGTAATTTTCAACGATTACACCTGCTCCACGTGGGACGTGCCATAATTGTCATTACCTAATCCAGGTGCAGGCTCATTATTGATTCATAATCGATATTTGACATACAGGTCTAGTCGTGTATAAAATAAACCCACACTTGTAACAGGTAAGCAACATGCACAAGTTCCAGGTGATGCACGTATAATAATCGATTTTGTTAATTACGTGATAAGGACACATGCGCACATGATGTAGATACAAAGTGGCATTTTGAAGCTATTTTTGAGAAAGCTAATATAATACGTATTAGTAGCAGCTTACACTATAACCAGCCAAATGTTTATATAGTTTATCAAGAGCATTTGCTTCCAGTTTAAGGTAACAAATCATAATATTTTACTGTAAATATTCAAAACTTACTTCTCATAAATGAAAATATCGTAATTATAGTGATTTGAAGGATTAATAACTATGAGTTAGCTCTTGACACATTATTTGTTAAAACTTTCCTACTCTTTTCAGACCTCCACATTTGTATAACGAGTTCCAAGAAATGTCTGCTAATGATGGGAAAGCGTCAAAATTTTGACAAATCCCGCTGCAAAGTGATTGTTGCAGAGGTGTTTCAAAGTTAGTAGGGCTATCTATCGTTCATGAAGGCTCTTCTCTCTACCTTGATGAACGAGTTGCCCAAGTGCCACCAGAGGGGGTTGTTTCTAGAAATGGCGACACAGGAACCGACCCATGCTACAAAACTTTTGAATAGGTCATGTGCACTTTTGTTGCCAAAGGTATATCTATTAAAAGGCTTTCCCGGAATCCCAGGGTTTAAATCTATAGCGTACACAACTAACATCTCCTATAATGAACGACTTGGAAGGAGGAAAAAGCAGTGACAGTGCATTGCAGAAACTGGTGAGGAAAATAGTCAGCAAAAATCTGCAGGAGGTCTTGATAAAAGGACCGGGGGAAAGACCCTGTATATGTACAGCTCCGAGGAAGGTCTGCAAACTAAGCTAAACCAATAAAGCGGTAAAATCGATAAAAGTCAAAGATAGTTCTCGGAAAATCTCGGTAAAAGTTGAAACGAGCAGCGGTTTCTGTGATCATCAATAGTGGGGGCCAGCCAACACGCAAGTGCTTGAGATTACACAATATCTTGTCACTCGTCCCCACCCTTATCTTCAAAGTCGAGAGCCTATGATCACTCATCAAGCGTGGAAACATTTATTTATCGTGTTCCGATTGTGGTTTGTGTAACCATTAATTCGGTCCACAACATGGGGGCAATGTAAAACAAACTGTTCTAAAAATCTCGAAATTCATTCAATATTTTCTAATGCTATCACTGAAGCATGCAGTTTCTCATTTACCATATTTGGCACCCAAGATAATTATTTACAATTACACAACTTCCTTGATTTGCATTTGAAACCACCTTGAAACAACCTCGGCTACAACGAACTATATGCTAATCTTGTATGGGGTTTTTTAGCTTTAAGAAATTTTGCTGCAGGTAAATAACCTACATTTTCCTTTTGTCTTCTCTCCCTGACCTTTCCTTTTTGCCCACTTGTTCCTATGCATTCCTAAAAGGCCACAGAGAAGAAGACCCCCAGGGTGTATCCACCTGTACCTCAACTTGTTCCTCTCTCCACTGAACCCGGCCAACACCCTCACACAACCATTTACCCCATTTTTAGTTCCCCTTGTTCAAAACACAACAAAAAAGGCCCACCAACACTTGCTAACTTGTGAACACAATGTCGTATTTTTACGCTGCACCCATAGGCTTTCTCTCACCCATAGCATCAAGAATGTTGCAGGCAAGCTTAGTGTATACATAATTTATGTTAATAACTATCATTTTATACGCGATACCTTCTCCCAGCAAGTTAATTACTTGTATTACAAATGACAAACGCAGCCACGGTCTGTCTGGTGTCTCAAATGTTGTCTTTTTTTGGATTTGAAATGAAGAAATAAGAGAGGGAATGGAAAAGATGATTGCTGTTTTACACTTCCAACCCTGGGAATGCGACCAACAACAACACCCAGTAAAAATGAATTAACCCTTCGTAATTACATTACAAATCACTACAAAAATCTGTAGTGGTTTCTAGCCTTATTGGAACCCTATATAATTCCCAAGATTTTTGCTACAATTATAGTAGTTGCCCAATTCTATTTTTAAGACCATGGATGTTATTTTCTTACTCATAACATCGATTTAATTAACAAATTCACTTCAGATAAACTTAATAAATGAATAAATTAACAATGAAAAAAACTGTCCACGGTTTCGGCAGCATTTGCAATATGGTATGTAGGTCCTATTCAACAATTAAATTCGGTTCACTAATATTCAATAAAGGCACCTACCTATAATGTCCACCTAATAATACATTCAAGAAAGTTTAACTGGTTCACTAAATGAAATGTGGTATCTATATAAAAAAAAACAGGCAGGTGGCTTGTGCATGTATGGCTTTTGATAAAATAGGTATCAATGTCAGCTGAAGTTCAATTCAGGGACATTGTAAAGGTGTCGGAATCCTATAAAAGGATAGCCACTGACTATGGTCGGGTTTGTGTGTACGTGGAGGGTGTTGGCCAAGATTCCTGGATTCCTTGATTACATGCCCTGCTTTACTTTGCGGTCCAACTCCCTCTTTATAGAAAAACTCAGACTTCAAACACTTAAACACATTGATGTAGGCCTACCAGGGTTACGTTTTCATTCAAACCCTCTTTAGACTACACTACACTATCATAAAGGTCCTAAGATCCCTTTTTCCGTTCTTCCCTTCCTTAAGAATACCATAACCATAGCATACCATACGACCAAAGCCTATAGCCTGGGTCACATGACTTCGTAAATTCAGCCTACTTCATCAATGAGAAGCAGTCGACAAGGTGGTATGGGCCATGTTTAGGGGCATTCCCATAGAGATCATTTTGTCGCTTTGCAACCCACTCAGACCCCGCCCACATTCCTCGACTCAACTGTGTCACCCAACCGTTCTCAATGGGCCATTTCCTGCAGAATCTCTTTTTCATGGGCCTCACACACTCTTTACTTTGGCATACCGGGCAAAAAAAAGAGGCAAACATGCACATACACATTCATAAGTTTTGAAGATGCATGAACTCAATGACGTAGCAGCTGCTCAAGAACGGACACAGTAGTAAAAAAAAGAGTGGTGATTGAAGTAGAGAAGGCATGGAGAAGAAGAAGAAAAAGAAATAGACATTTAGAGAAGAGACCCCATGCAATGGAAGCAAAAATCTCACCCACAGTTCATATTACACAGTGGACCTGCTTCGGAATCATTCATTCATCGCAAATGTCTACATATTATATTTCATTCATTGGACTTTGTGCTAGCAGCTTGGACATCAATTTTCAATGACATGGTTTCTGAACTTGTACAGCCTACATACAAATATGGACGTATGTACATGGAGAAATTTAGCTAATGTGGAATCAATTAAGTTCCTATATAAATCCGGAGATTGATTCAGATAACATCACTGATTTCTCATCTACATCTCGTATTTCACAAGGAAGCAAATCCTGTTTGTGCAAACATTAAATTCTTGGCTTTGTTTCAGTATAAATTCAGTTAATATCAGGAAAACTCCTTTTCACTCAAAGTAGGTTCCAAGACCAATAAACTGAATTGTTAAATATCACTCATGGCAATGCTTCTTGTTACAGTAAAGAATTTTATATGTAGTATAGTTTTGCAAATTACCCTGTATTGCATTTACCATGCAGTGTTAGGCAGGCAAAACGCAGACATTATTTTCGGAGAGTTACAAATCCGACAAGTTATTGGTTGGTGAATTATTTTCACTGTATCGCAGCATGCGTTTCAGAAGTCTGATTATATAGACGAAACTGGGAAATTTCAGCATTACAGCCAAACTTGCGTCACGTTTATCTCGTAAAAGTCAGAGTAATCTCACCTGAGAGGTGAGAATCAAAGAAAACCGCCTAACTTCTGTTCCTTTACTCCTCTTTATGATTCGAGGTCGCATTTGAGTTTTTCAGGGAAAGAAAGGTCTATTTTTTTCTTTGCTTCCTCGCTGAAGACTCGAGTGTCCTACATAACAATTGACACCAACCTTGAGAACAAAGGGTTTCTGTCGCCTTTCTATGTGCTTCCACTCGTACATCTTTAAAAGACCTATTTGCGATTTACACTACAAGATGATGGTGTGCGGACCTGCTACCGT
The DNA here is from genome assembly GCA_023279145.1 of Glomeris maerens. NCBI lineage: Eukaryota > Metazoa > Arthropoda > Diplopoda > Glomerida > Glomeridae > Glomeris > Glomeris maerens. The sequence goes on along the minus strand of WWPM01017474.1, from coordinate 6,134 downwards.
TTTTCTGCTCATCGTAAAACCGTCAAAGATTTCAACATAACAGCAGCCTCTGCTGTGCTGCTTGTGTCACGTGTCCTCCACTTGAGTACGTGTCTTATGGGGGCAGGAATACAGAAAAGAGACCTTGTTTTTTTTTACCCCCCTTCCCTCTAAACTTTTTCTGAAGAAAGAGAGGACCTTGGTGTAAACGGTTATTGGGGAAAGAAGAGGTTTGTGGAGCAGCTACATTTATATTTGTTAAATTGTCAAAAGAGCCAAATGAAATGGCGAAACTCCTTGTATTGAAATCTTAACCTGAAGAAAATGAAATGCCACCCAGAATGTAATTCTGAAGAAGTTGCTATGCAAATTCTCAGGATGTGACATCACACTGGTAGAATGTGGGAGCGTGTAAAATGATTATAGAGAAACTCCCACGCTTGTGTAAATTTCAACAAATTCCGTAACACAATACCGACTGGGCAGTGCAAGTGTAAAATGTATATATATACAAAGTCCCAGTTGTAATTTACACCAAGTAAAATTTGTATAGGTCACTCGATGTTATTTTGTACGCACAATTTTAATTGCGATCGAACTTTATACTGTATATATCAAATTCTCCTACATTTTCCCTATATACCATTGGCTTTTCTTTAACCGAGTCCTCCCACTCAGGTTCACCGGATTAAACGAGAACCAATCGTAGCAAAATGGAGGAGGAGTCAACAGGTCACGGTTAGATCGGAATGAACTGCTAAAACCAACTATATTCATTCCCTCACTTGCCAACTTTTATGTAGTAAACATACAATTGTTTAATTTGGTTATCTCGGACCAGGAAACATACAAATCGCATGTTATTATCGCAGTGGATACGTATTCATTGCTATGTACTTGAAACTTGCTTTCGGTTTGATACACATATCTGAAACTTTAATGTCAACTGAGCCGACAAGAGTCGCTTTTACTTTGTCCATATATATGACATAATTTATGAAGGAACCCTTGGTTTCATTAGGAGAAAAAAATGGCAGACATGATGTAGGTTTTGCGCAGCACTTTCACATGCATGAACTTGGACAGAGTCCCCCCATTTGGATGGCAAGATATACAAGTTTTGCAGTTTCCAGTTCACTTTTTTATGCATAAGGGAAAAAATTGGTGCTGGTTGCGACCGAATTTGCAAAGGACCTTGTACATTCCAACGATGACCCCCTTGTACTTCTCACTTCTCCTCCCTGCGTGGGAATGTCAGTCAGTCTCTCTCTCTATACTGTACTTACAAGAGTGTTCTTTCCCATGCAAGTACTACAAGGCATAACAAACGAGCCGAAAAAGGCCCCAACAACAAAACCGAAAAACCCTCCTGGACCCCAACCAACCAGCTCCTCTTCTGCATTTCCCATAGTAACTTTATACCGTTATTAAAATGAATACGAATTCCAGAAGCTATTGGACATCAAAGGTCGTGTGAAATGCCACCAGGTAGGCTTACTATATAATAATATAAATACCAACGTATTTATCTATTTACAACACTGACTCAATTCCACCATCAACAGTTCAATTTACAGGTCAGAGTTCTGCAGCAACATCAACATGTCTCTCTCTCTCTCCCAGTTATTTCGAAAAAATGTGTTCATTTTCATAGCTGGATGTTATTAATTAATCACCCTACTTAGATTTTAATGCAATCAAGCAGTATCGTGGTATTACAGTAGTGTATATATGTATTTATATCTTTATCACTGCTAGGAAGATTTACTCTTAAACCCCCCCATACATTATTATCTGTTCCTCGAAGACAACTTCGTAAACAACAAAATTGCAATGGTGCGACTAAAATATTGAAACCAATTCCTTCAAACACGATATGAACATACACGAGCAATAATTATTATACTATAATACTATATAGACATTTCATTTACCTGTTGCGCAAAGCGTGATGAAGATCTGGGCGTGTCTTCTTGTTTTTTGGTAATCTTTATTATTCAGCCGATGAAGAATGTGATCGAGGAAATCATGGGCAGTGATGGCCCAAAGGTCCCATTTCAGCCTGCCCAACACCACCAATTCCCAATTCTGGTCAAAAAGAAAAAAGAAACAGTTCTAAATCAAATCATGTTTATAAATGTATTTGCAAAGCTTGTTTGTACAACGCCTGCACATATAAAAACAGTGTCTCTCTTCGAGTGTTTAGTACATGACTATATATAATTTTTTTGTCTTGCTCAGCAAACCCCCTCCTAATGAGCGCTTTGCCCTCAACAAGATGCAGACAAGAAGACACAGAAACCCAGTTTCCCACGTGGGTTTCGTTTCCCTCCAATAAATTCTTCTTCTTCTTCTTCTCATCTTCCTCCCACTGTAGCCGCATCTCGGATGAACTTCTTCGGACAAGAGGGTTAAAAATACGAAAAAGTTGTTGCTAAGGACACACTGAGACAGACACTGTCATGTTATCGAGCGAATAATCATTCCCAAAGCTAACCCAATAAACTACATGTGCACCTTTAAAAATATGTATACGTACTTGGGGAATTTACAATACATGCTCACTATTAAATTTTCATTGACTAGCTGTATAGGACAATTTCTCTTCTTTTTCTATCTAGAAGGTGTTAATTTTCGCAATACTTTGTTTTATCACATCATCGAAATGCAAGTATCAAGTGTAACTTCATTACAGGTATGTTTATTGCACTATAAATTAATAATCAGACTTACCGTACTCAGAGGCTTATGCATTCAATATTCGTATGGAAATAGTATTTTTAAAATCGTTAAATCTTGAGCAAACTGATAGCTATGTAGGAGTATTAAAGAAATCCTTGACTCACAAGAAAGTTATGAAATACCTAATAATGGCATTCATTGCAAATGAAGATTGAATGATTGCACGACTACTGATGGACAGCAAATTCTTAATGAACCAATTTTTGACAAAAACATCTCAGGGTGTTAATCGCGGCAATTATAATTAATATCATCCATTTGCTGGAGGACAGACATTGAGACAAAGGACACAATTGTTGCTTTTGCTTTGTTGTCGCTTAACCCACTCACGTGCACATGATAATAAGTCATCGTGAAAACTACCAGACTCTTAATCCGTATAACATGCATTAACTTCGGTGAATGACACCGCCATGTGGGAATAAATAAAATAGAAGGATGGGATGAATCATCTTGGCAACAAGTGGTGTCCAAGGAAGGAAGGAAGGAAGGAAGGAAGAAGAAAAGTTGGGGGCCATGACAACGGCCATAGGAAAAGATGATCATTGAAGTAGCAAGCAACAAATGAGAAGACATGGGCTCAATCACCAATCACACATACATATACATACATTGCCTCTACCCACGCATGCGCAGGAGGCCAGACACGAGACATTGACCTTCATTGAGACAAAGAGGGTCAGTGTTTCCGTTTCTTGCAGAGCTAGCAAGTAAGCAAGCACAATTCCTATCTCCACACAACTCCCTCCTCCCCTTGCACTCAACTTAACTCAATCACTATATAACCTCAACGACAGATGAGCACTTGATGGGGTACAGTAGTAGACCGCATGCATAGATATCTTGCAAGTGCAATTAATTATTACATTGGCTGGCAACTCGATCCCCCTCTATGCCAATTCCACCATCATCCTATTTCCTGTCTTCATCTTCGTGCATTATCATAATATACCCAACAATGTCCTCTTCCTTTTCACTTCAATTGTTTTCTCACGAATTCAGCGCCAATTCTCAACTTACAAAAAGACATGAATGCCATTCATTCATTCATTCTTTCTTTCAAAAGGAAAAGCATCTCTTCTAAAACAGCAATAACGAATGACAGATTACAGTTTTGTCAGCTGGGATGACAGACACACATTTTGCGTCTTCACAAAAATGTTATTTGTATTCAAGGTGGTAGATTGCTCCTGACAAAATACCGGGCTGTTAAAAACCACTACTTTTCTTTGTTTAGCAAGTATCCAAAGTACTATAAACATAACCTCAACGAAAATTATAAAAGTAACACACGACCAGTAGAGTGCAGAATAGGAAACTTTCATCAGGTTAGCAACTAACTTTATTTTAATGGCAAACTGGACGGGAAGTCCGGAGATTAGATTTCCGTCTTGCAAGGTTGAAAAGCATCCTGAACCGAAAGACGACAATCATTTTTCTAAGTAATGTTTAGGACTACATTTAGAAAACTTGCACTTTTCCATCTCACTGACCTTCCTTCCTTCTTTTCTGACACTGTTCTCAGAAATTGAGAAGGACGAGGAAGACTAAAAGTTTGATTGGCCATAACCGGAATTCCATGTTTGCAAACAAGAATAATATATTTGTGACACTTATAATAGTCACTTGATACAACCAGTGACCCTGGTGTTTTCATTGTTCCCATTCTGAAATCATACGTAGTACACGAGGAGGAGGGGCTTATTTGGGAACACTATACTCTTATAAGGAAAGTAGGTTAATGGGATGACCATTGAATCAGCATACATTTTGATTAACTTGTTTTAAAATAATTCACACTTTGCCGAGAGGATTCATTAGTGAAATATTTAGGATGAAATGTATATTTACATTTTATAAGATGGGCAAAATCTGTTTGAGAGAGAACAGAATTAAACACTGGATATCCTTAACGAAAAATAATATGCATTTTAATTCTCAAAATTCAGCCTATATGCAGCATAATTCTGATAAAATGCATACAAGATGATATTCAAAGGTAATAGTTTTGTAAAATTCATTGGAAGGTGACATGCAGCGGAAATTACAATATGCTTTGGCAATATATCATATTTCTGGATTCTTGGCATATGGGAGAGACTTTAAATGGCAAAACGCTGGCTTAAAAGATCTCTTAAAACCAGCCACTGTTTATAGATTTATGTACAGCTGATTTTATTTGAGCTTTTGCCAGAGCATGCAATATTGTAAATGCCGGTGATAATCAGCAGTTTGAACTGTTGGGGATCGGTCGGAAATTGAACCCATGGTTTAGTTTGGACATGGGCCAACGAGTGAGTACAGCAACCTCAAAATCGGCACTTTTTAAGACGCCCACTATTGCACACACACACACACACACACTAAGAAGTGGAAGAAGAAGAAGAAGAAAATGACACGCGTGCACAACCAAAAATTCACTATGCCCTCAACTATGGTGATGAATGTGACCACCCAGATCCCAGGATCCCCTGACTTTCAGCCACCAAAGTTCATGACCGACAAAGTTTTGTCTGCAGACACATTGCAGACGTCTCCACAAACCACCCATCATCAACATATTTGCATCTAGAAATTTCTTCCCACGCATCTCATTCATTTTCTCATGTTCATAAAGGGGTAAATCACCCAGTTGGTGGCCGGTGACACCCAAACCTTAACCTCCAGCAAAATCACAAGAACAATGATCTTTAAAATGGAGCTGAAAAGCCAACAATTTTTTTTTCCTGCCAAATCCCAAGTGAATGCTCTGCAAGATAAGTAGCCTTCAACATAAAATAAATGTCACGTGTTGCTTTGTTCTTATAAATTGCAACTCAATTAGCTAAAAAGGTCATTACTACAACATTTCATGGCCTCAATATTTTTCATTTGTCTAATGACGAATGCCACTTTCTAGCAAAACATTCAAGTTATGTATATCTGAACATTGAAGACTGCAAATTTACAATTATCCGTTTTTTTAGAGTTTCAACAACAAGCAATGAATTCCAGGTTTTATTGATGGGCTTACATCCCATGCATACTGTATATAGGTATAAAAACAAGAGCTATGAAAGATTAAGTATAGGCTACTGTCAGACAAAATGATGCTGTTTATTTCCATTTTTCTCCATTTTAGCTCTCTATACATCCAAATGAACATGTCCATTAAAAATGAATTCATTACGAGTCCTTACTTACTTTTTTTGTCGACCTTATTCTCAAAGTTGATATATGCATCAAATATGAAAGTGTTTGGGCGGATGTCGTCCAGCCTCTTAAGATTTATTTCAAGGGCAAGTGACGTCTGTAACTTATGTCTTGTATATGTAATAACTACCAAAAAAAACACTACATCTTATGTATTGTATTATCACTCAAATGGATGTATGGGTGTAAATCCGACATAAGAAAGAAGGTGGAGGAGTGGG
>WWPM01017463.1:0-30124 GCA_023279145.1 Glomeris maerens | reverse complement strand
ATTTGCAGAGATTGCTAACTGGACCCAAAGAGTTCACGAAACACCCGCTAGCGGCCCTACTGCTTAAGGACGACAAGCTTCCCGAAGGAGTTGACCCGTCCCTAAAAGAAGTCGGCAACTTCCGCATTTTAGAAATTGTTTTTTGTTTTATTATATAAAGTACAATTTTGTGTTTTGTTTTCAGAACTATCTTTCCGACGAAGATTTCAATAAACTGTTCGGAATGAGTCTGGCGGAGTTCGAAAAGATGCCGAAATGGAAGAAAGACGCCCTGAAGAAGAAAGTGGGATTATTTTAGGCATCGGTCTGTCTGAGAAAGTTTGCAAGTATTTAGTATATTTGTACATTCCAGGAAAGATTTTTTTACCGATGGAGATGCAATTTTTAAATGCGAGGCGTGTATTTCAAAATGGCACGTACGGACTTAATTTCAATTTTAATTGAATAGTCGGGTTGTAGATGAAAAGAATCGCATTGGAAACCGAAGTGCCTTTTTAATTGAATGAGAGGTTGATTTTATCGCAAATTAACTATATAAATAGATCAAAAAAAAGGTTGATTTAAAAGATTATATGCAATATTTATTGTTTTTCGAAGGAATGAATGTTGATTGCAATTGTGCCATTTACAACTCGAGACATTCGGTGAACTATGATGATGTCTTGAGTGTTTCTTAAGAAATAATGGCCAAATTTGTTAACGGATAGTTGCGGCGGTGCGCTCTTATTATGTCAAAACGCGATCTGTTAGCCTTACTTTATAATGTAAGACAATCATGATCGGTTTTCCCAAAATAAAAATCATGTAATGGTCGATGAAATTGAAATAAAAAAACATTTGCCATTCATTTAATCAATGCAAGCGTAAATTGGGGAACTTATTGAAATTGTTCAGTTAGCCTAATAAAATCAATTCAAACTATTATTTTCCAATTGCATCGGTGTAAACTCATTATTTCCAATAACTCCATTCGCTTTTGGATGTTTATTTTCGATGAAAATTCAAAATGGCTTTGTTTGCAGAATTTCAAATATCCCGCTAATGCTTTAATTGCTGATGTGCAGAGATATAGTGGCCACAATTGTGCCGCGCGTTCGTTGGTTACGCCGATTTCCTTGAACCCCGCCCACTCCACTAGAACATACTGGCTGGGTGGGTGAAATAGAATAAAGGAACGCCTACCGCGTAAGGCATAACCAATACATTTCGGTTGGGCGGGGTCTTAGTGACACCGCAAGAGCTATTATACATCCACTAATGAGGAATAACATGACGGACTGGCCACTCTTCCCTAAAAAAAATTATAATTAGAGCAACGTGAGATTGTTTGTCGTTGTGAACGGCAGATCGATTCATTCGCATCGTTTTCCCATTTGAGTAGCTTTATTAATGTACAGATACATATCGAAAATAGAAATCCTGAGAAAAAAATGTGCGTGGCGGCCATGTTTTTCCCGCTGCTTTGCTCGCATGCGCTTGATGCACCGGGAAAATCCGGCATTTGAGTGGAAAATGGCGTCCACCGTGACAAACCCTACGGATGTAAATGTAGAGTTTGATGAAATACTATCCAGGCCGACTGTGAGAGTGAAAAACGCCAAGCGAGTTGAGGAATTGCTGCGTGAAATGATTGGCGGGAAAAGCGCAAAATTGCAGGTATAGTTTGTAAATAAATACTTTAAAATTTGACATGTGCAGATATCCATGCAATAGGATGATTAGGAATTAACTTTCACTTTCATATATACAAATTATCTGACAGGTAATCGCCGATTTTGACATGACAATGTCTCGATTTCACATAAATGGCCAAAGATGTATGTCCACTCATTGTAAGTGCATTTGGGAATTAATCATTTAAATATAAACTAACTTTTTCCATTGAAATAATACCAATATGTAAATGGTATTTTGGTTCTGCACTTAAAGGCACTCTGGAAAACAGCGAATTGATGCCAAAGCATTGCCAAGAAATGGTAATTAAATTTAAATATGTGGTTTATATGTTAATTTGACAACTATTTTTCACCATATTTCTAACAAATTCATAGTCACGTGTATATTTCAATAAATATTATCCTGTGGAGATGGACCCAACAATTCCATTTCAAGAGAAATGTCCACTGATGACCGAATGGTGCGTAAGAAAATAAAACTTCATAGTTGTCGCTTTTGAAATAGTACGTATAATTACAGGGTGTATATTGCCAACAAAGGCCAACACTTGAGTTGTATAATTTCTAAATCTCATTGATTTAAAACTGCATTAAGTGTACTATTCAGGAATATAGATAGAAACTTTGCATCTGTCGCGGTTTGGTTTTTATTAGCTTCCCAAATGGGTGAGTTCTTTCTTTCCGCCCGGCCCACCATTATGATCATGAATTTTTTGCTCCCAGGTGGGGAAAAACTCATAGTATCTTAGTGGATTGTGGCCTGAAGAAAGCAGATATAGCAGAAGTTATAAGGACTTCCAAGACGGTCTTAAGGGACGGTTGCGCCGACTTTCTCGAGACTTTGCACGAGCACGACGTGCCGATACTAGTCTTCTCGGCCGGCCTCGGTGATCTGATCTTAGAAGTCATTCGTCAGCAGGCCACTTTGCACAGCAACATTAAAGTTATCTCAAACTTTATGGAATTTGACGAAGATGTAAGTGTATAAGTTTAGAAAGATGAAAGGTGAGCTAAAGTTGTAACAACCTGGAAAACTTTTACCACATACGAGGAAACTGTAAAGGAATGATTGCCAATGTCGAAAATGTATTGAAATACACGAAGATTATTGAGTTTTAATGTTTTTGACATTACTAAATTAACCCTGCTATATAAATAATTCTGTTTCAGTTCAAATTTATAATAAGATAGGGCTTGCATAAGTATTTGATTGTACGCGATACTTGATTTACTTTTGATGTAATTTAACAGGGAGTCATTAACGGCTTTAAAGGAGAAACCATTCACATCTTCAACAAGAATGTGAATTCTTGCAAACACGATGGTTACTTCGATGGATTGCAATCGAGGTCCAACGTGATTTTGCTCGGGGATTCTCCCGGTGACATCACGATGTGCGAAGGGGTTCAGTCGGCGCAAAATGTATTGAAAATAGGATTCCTCAATGACAAAGTGAGATTTTGCTTTTCATTACTTTTAAACTGAATACCTTTTTGACATGATGCCGTTCTTGTATTTAAGATAGAGGAAAGGCTGGATGAATATCTGGAAATGTACGATATGGTGCTGGTTGACGATCAGAGTTACGATGTTGCTAACGCTATTTTGAGCCTAATTTTCAAGTGAACTGCTTGCAACAAAACAATATTTATGCAAGGACGTTTAAGATTTCCATTTCTGGAAAAACTACCATAATTTAAGCTCGCGTTTTATTGCTTTTCAGTTAGTCAATATTGGATTTCCGCCTGTGTTGCGGGCAGCGATATTGCGCGCAAGTTCTCCCGTGTATTGCTTATGGCGGTGTTGCATAGCATCTTTGCCATTGCAAGAAAGTTGCATGTGTTGGGGATTATGTTCCTTGTCTTTTATTAAAAAGTTTCTTGTTCGTCAATCACGCCGGGGAAAAAATACTTTCATGTCTTTAAGGGGTCATATTTTATTCACGAGAATAGAAATGGTTTTGCTGCGCTCGTGCGTGATTTAATAATTTCAGAAGGATTTTTTTTCTGTTTTGAAATGCGGAGTTAGTTTAGGCGTTGATGACTAGATGGCAGCACTGTCTCTCGCATTTGTTTCGTAGCGCGGCGCTGTAAGGTAGCGCGTAGGAGTATTCCACCAACCCTACACGCTTGTGACGTCATCAGGCTGCGTTCGTGTCCGATCCAAAACGCGTAGTGACGTCATAAGGCTGCGTTCGTCCCTGATTAGGTGACGGAAGAGGTAGTTCTATTGGCATGGCCTGGCTGCGCATCGAAGCCAAGGTCTTGCGTGTCGGTTTCCCTGCACAATGAAATTGAACGGAAAGAGGGCATTGTTCGTGATGAAACGCCGCCGGAAGCGACAAGAAGCACAAATATAAGAGTGTTTTGTAAAAATCTTTCGCGTTGGACATGTTCAAATGTAAATCTGCTTCTTTAGTGGCGCCATAAACGCTGTAAGTTTTTCTCTAGTTATTTTTTTAAAACTAATTTTGTCCCCTCGATTTCTATTGCCACAGGTGACCATGACCAAACAAGTCATTGACCTTGTCACATCAAAGCTCGATTTGATTTTTTTTCCTTCTTATATAGATATTTTATACATAGTTAAAACTGGAACTTTTGCATATAAGTATGAAAAAAAGTGTAAGTATGTTACATTAAATTTATAAATAATGGAAACTGTATTTTACAATATACAGAATTGAGTGTTACTTTATTATTTTAAATCTTGTTGTATGCAGAGGAAAATGCCCAAATGTACTGTAAAACATGCAAGTGAAACTAAGGAAGTTTCACAGTTTTAATTTACAGTGCAATGAAAAAAAGACGACAAGATGGCCGCCAAATTTGTCTGAGACAAAGATATGTGTTGACATCTTAATTTATATTTATACTACTATATAGTAGCAGGGTTGATATGGAAGTTTTACGAGTGCCATTTGTAAGTGGAAGAGATGCTATCACTTTCTCCAGTACTGTTTATATTAGACGGTATGACGTCATGAGGATGTTGTTGATTATGATGTAAAAAATAGAAGCAAGTATTTTCATTCACACAGTTGCAACATCGTGATTTTGAAAATGAGATTGTTATGAATATAGTACCCAGATATGTTTGAATGAAAACTAAAACCAGATGCTCACTTTTTCAAGCATTTAAAACAAAAAAACTATTTTACTGTTTAAAAAATGCAGTTAGATGCTTTTTTTGTCCAATGTTAGAAAAAATCCACATCTATGTTGCTTTCCTTTCAAGAAATCAGCTTTTTTCTTATTCGTTGAAGTTGTTACTTTCCTTTTACGTATTGTTCAACTTGGATTTGTTGCCAGCTTGAATGAAAAGGTGAACGACACTATTTAAACAAAAACTAACACGTACTCTCAACTAATTTACAAGTTTTTAATTAATAATAGTCTTAATTTCTATTTTTTCTACATAAAACGCTTTTTAAAATGCAACTATTAAGTAATTTCTTATTATTTACAGTTCAACTTGTTTCTTTTCTTTATTGTAATTTAATAAAAACTGTTTTTATCTTATTCGTTATCTCCTAAATAAAATTGCTTCCTGTTCCTGACCATGATGACTGTCATTGATTACAGATTTCTTCCACTTAGTCTTTAATTTGTTTTACGTTTTTTTTGCCAAAGTAAACAATACCAGTTGTGGTTTTTGTCTGCGAATAAGGTCAACTATAAGTTTTGAAAAACTCATTTCAAAACTGTTGCGTCATTTCAATGTTTATAAATAACAATGCTGCATGTTGTTAAATTATTATCTTTGAACAACAAAATCGTTGTTTTTTTCAGTATATTTATTGTAAATATATCTAAAAAATATGCATTAATTTGAGATAATAACTTATTAACTGGGTTATTTAAAACACGTCAGCTTAAATTAGGTAAGTAATTTCAAGAGAAATTTATCTGTTTTAATATTAAGTTTTATCTATTAGTAATTGATTTCAAGAATGTTGGAAACTTTTGACCTTCATCATTAGATCATTATAACGATCAGATAACCAGTCCTTTATCATTAGCTACGTACGAAGCAGTTTAAACACTAATTATACTATAATTAAAACCACATTAGGTGTTTTTTGAAGCTATTTTGATTATTTTGAACGAGTTTTTCCACTCCAACTTGAAGAATATTGAATGAAACTTGTTTTAATAACCACCTCATAGGTTATTTTCTATAAAACTACAGTTAACAAGTTTTCCAATTAAACTTTATAATGAATAACCTGCACTATTTAATAATTATTAAGTGAAGAAGGAGATCTACTGCATTGTTTTATTGTTGTTTTATTTAATTCATTTGCGTTCAAGGTGTGAAATTATCTTGAAGGACCTTTAGAGATCGAGCGGAACGTGAGAATGCAGACTTTGCGAAAATCTGCTTCGTGTGGTATAAAATAAACGTACAATTAGGTAATGGCTTGTGTCATTTCCACAGGAAATACACTCATTAAGTAACATACAAAGTGTATTTAACCGTTTTTGAACTGTGGGAAACGAGCATAAAATTAAGCCAATTGAAACCGCTAATTTGTCTTCTTATATACGAAGTGACGTGTGTGTGTGTGTGTGTGTGGTTTACCTAAAAAGAGCCCACACAACTAGAAATTAGTGTCAAATCCTTTTACATCCTATTTCATGAAAGCCAAACTTCCTTTTTCTTATTTCCAGAATTGAGCATGGACAGAATCACGGGTGCGATGCGAGAAAACACAAGGAAGGAAAACGGTGACTGGTTTGGGGTAAAGTAAGTAAAGAAAAAAGGTAAATTCGTTTCACTTGACCCCTCTTATCAGCTGTTGGTTGCCTGGATATGTAAAGGTATACACCTATTTCTTGGCGAACGCTTTATTGCAGATTATAGCGAGCGGAGCGATTCGCGAACCGCGGCTTCGCGTCCACTCAGAGCCGAGCCGCCGCGGTTGTGATGTCGTCACCGGCTCAAAGTCAGTGTTCGTCAGCGTTGTGAACTGACTAATTAATGGGATCACGTTTGGTACATCACTCTGCAAACCTCGCTCACGGCACATTCCTTGTTATCGCGACTGCGCTTCGATCGCCGGACGCGTGCGTAAGTATCACCGGCCGCTTATATGTCTAACATTGCGGCACGTGGATCTTTACCGTGTTTCATTTTCAAATGTTTTGTTCCTGGTTGTAATTTCAATACATTCTAGTATTTTCTATTTGAATTCGCAATTGGTCTCGTGTAAGGTAAAGTACGGAAGTTGACGCGATTGCTTTTTTGCGGACCGTGGTGGAATCTTGTCGGTGTTTGGGATCAAAGTGATCAATTGCATACGAACCTTATTATGGCAATAACCAGGACCTAATTAACAACAAATGCTGTAATAATGCTGGCTGGATAGATTATGATCAGAACATAGTGATTTAATTAAGGAAAATTTGAAATGTAGTTATACAAATGGTTCTTATATTTTTATGCCATAGTGTAATAATGTTCAGTTGCAGAGAATTATGCGATTTAAAACTGAAATAGATTAGTGGGTACGCAGTATTATGAAATTACCTGGTGATTGAATATTAAATCGATCTTAATCGGTTACTGTTTAAAACCCACTCGTCTAATTCACAAATTCTGGTAAATTATTGCGTTCTTAATTTTATAAGATTCACACTTAAATTTCAAATATAATATTAAACTTGGGTTTTTGTAAAATAAAATGCAGTTGAAATTGTTGTTCGGTTGAAGTAATGTTGAGTATTTCGGTTGTGATTGCCACATTGAGAATTCTTTGTAGTTTTCCTAGGCTGAAGTTTGCCCACTATATTTAGTTTTCGCAATACGTAAACTGGAAATGCGTCATATTTAATTGTTTGTCTGCCCAATTTTACAGATAAATTCGAGATACTATTTCAAACTGGGAATTAAAGCTCAAGATTGTAAACGCGCGGTATCTCGGGAGACTTTCGGTGTTTCGGCGAAGCGAATTACGAGAAATGCGCTGATATATGCTTTTGAATCGCGAATCTAAATCGGATTTCATCGAGTTTAATTGAATTTTGGGCATGTCCGTATTATTGTTTATTGAATTGCGTTAATTAAATTAGTCATATTTGAGAAACCTTTACCGAAGGAGGGTAATCTGGTGAGCCTTGAAAGGTATCTCGGGGGAACTTAAAATATATACGCTGTTATTTGCTATCCATCGATAATGATAATTCTAATCATTATTATATGGCTTCGTGAATGTCATAATGTAAGAATATTTATCAACACACATTGTCAGCTGTTTCGCAAACAAGTTCGTAAACCACAGAAATGCGCGCCTAAGTTTGAAGTTTAACGTCGTGGAAACATGTGTAGGAAATAACTTAATTTGAAGGCTGAGATTATTGGGGATTTTTAAGAAAATTTATTTCTTAAATAAAGAAATTATTAAACTTTGCATTCGCTGTTTATTAAAGTGAATATTTCCGTATCAATTGCGAATTCCAAACGTATTTGGGAAAATGAAACTGGGAATTGTGGCAGACCAAGTTTTTCTATATTAAAAAATAACTTTTGAATTAAAGTAATAAAATATCCTATAAATGTAGGTGCAAAAATGCTAGAAATACTAAATGGCCCGTGAAGTTTCACAAAGTTGAATTCAAAAAAGTTGGGAAATAGTTCCATATACGTATTATTACATTTCAAACATAGCAGCTTTTAAGTTTTGCTTTTTTGTTAAAATAGTTTCAATAATTAAATCTGCGAGTTTATCGGATTTCCGCACTCGCGTTGCAGCTCTTGTACATATAAGTGTAATTAAACGCAGCACTTGACAATGATATTGGCTTTGTTTTTCTAATGGTTTGATTACGTCTTTGATTACATGCAAGAAATAATGCAAAACGCACTGGCTATTTCGCAGATAGTTGATTATTATAATTGCCGTTTCATAGCCGGGGAAAGAGAATTGCGCGTAACAATCAATAACATTATATCCTTTTCGCTTTGAATATACGTATACGTGATTATAAAGGTATAAAATGTGACCTGCTCGCTTCAGTAAGTTTCCATTTGGTTTTTATTATATCGTGTTCAGTCACAATCAGCGAATCGAGTCTTGAAAAGTTTGGTTTTTGCGCACGGCATAACGAGAAATGTCAGTTTTCACGCGCACCGCACCGCTGGCTTCCGATAAATGCGGCGAACGATCGTTACCAACTGGATTGTAATGACAATTTTTTTGTTGGGTGTCATTTTAAAGTTCATTTACACTCCTCGGCTCAGAATTTTTGCATCGCTTTTTTTATAACAACTGCGGACGAAAATCTAACGGGTCACGGAGCTTCATCGCGTGACCCGTATGAAGTGGACCGCAAAAAGGCCAGACAACAGACACATGTGCTGTTGCAGCACATGCTGTGTGTATGTATTCTGTCACAGTTTCATGACCAGTATATATGCATATCCTTATGTGCGTGAAATAAATGAGCAAGTGCAGTTTAGGAAATGATCGCGGTTATTTCAGTCCGGTAACGGTAACTACTTCTGCGTGAAAAATTTAATTGAAATGTACTCTGTTTTTTCTCGAATCAGATTCTACGAGAGAGATGGAACTTGAAAGTTTAAGTTCTCGCGTGGATTTCTCGCAACTCGCCGATCCCACGCACCGGTTCCAGCTTCACGATGTTATCGGCGAGGGAACTTACGGAGAAGTGTACTGCGCTCTGGATTTAGAGCAGAGTGCGTAAAAAGTATACTTATAAGTGTAACACCCTCTTGATCACCCAGATAGGACTAATTAATCATAACTGAATTATTAAATTGGTAGCAAAGTTTTGGACAACGGCAATAATTATATGTGATGAAAGTTTGAGGGAATTTTACAAAACCATGTCAAAATTATGTTCAAGTTTCAATAACATTCTTAAAAATATGCTGTTTATTGTTGCTGTCAGGTTATTTGTTTGGTTAATTGGTAGTATAATTTGTTTTGAGCGCAGACAAATGGGTTGCGGTGAAAGTAATGGACAACATAACGGAGAGCGTGGAGGAGATCGAGGAGGAGTACTTGATCCTGCGCGATCTCTGCGTGCACCCGAACATCCCGTACTTTTACGGCCTGTTTCTGAAAGCGGGCCGCAAAATGGACGAGGCGCAACTGTGGTTCGTCATGGAGGTTGGAGCCTTTTTTTTTAGAATTTCACGCTAACCGTATGCAGCGGTAAATTACTCTTTCTGTTTTTATTGCAGCTGTGTACGGGAGGATCCGTAACCGACCTGGCGCAAAATCTGAAAAGGAGAGGCGAGCGGCTGAGCGAAATCCAAATCGCCTACATTCTCAGGGAAACGATGGATGTACGTACACGTCAATCTTCACGTACGTCACTTAGACATTAATTTGATTGTTTTTTTTTTTTATAAGGCTGTTAGTTTTCTGCATTCAAATCACTGCATGCACAGGGATGTGAAAGGCCATAATATTCTTCTCACCGAAGATGCCCATATAAGATTACTAGATTTTGGGGTTTCGTCTCATCTTCCGGCAACGATGGGCAGGAAGAACACTTCCGTGGGGACGCCGTAAGAAGCGCGGTCGTTTCAGCGAACGGTTTCACTATTTGAACGCGTAGCAATCACTTTCGTGTTCAACTTTAATTTATCTATATAGTACAATGAAGTTTTCATTGTTTCTTTCAAAATATTGAACTGTAATCTAGAGAACTTTTATTACCGGACCATAAATTGGTACTCTTTGTGTGTAGTATGTCAAACGAGCTGTTTTAAGTAGCGTGAATGAAGGATTACGGGTTATTGGTGTCTTCCTAATAAACCTTTTCGTGATATTTGTTTGATAAGTTGAAAGTTTGCTGAAATGATATTGCCGAATATACTGTGAAATGTATAATTCTCATGTTGCCTTTTTCTTCTTAATTTTCCAGGTATTGGATGGCTCCAGAGTTATGTCATTACCATACTTCCGAATACGATTTGCAGTTGGCAAGATCCGGCGAAGTAATGGGTGAATTTTGAATGAACAGGTGATCGCGTGCGAGCAGCAGTACGAATACTCGTACGACGTGCGCTGCGACGTGTGGTCGGTCGGCATCACGGCCATCGAGTTGGCGGACGGTGACCCGCCCTTGTGCAACGTTCACCCCATGAGAGCCCTTTTCCAAATCCCAAGGTGAATGTCTGGGGCCGTAAATTCCCATTTAAATAAACTCTGGCACTCGGACAGAGGGACATCCGGTTTTAATTTTTACTGTCGCAAAATCAAATTCCTGACGCGAGTGCCCGAAGTTTCTAACAATATACCTTTGCAATTAATTTCCGAGAACCGATTAATAACAATTGATTTTGCATTCGGTAATCGCGGAAACGAAGAAACCCGCCTCCCGTTTTGAAGAGGCCGTCCGATTGGAGTGAAACTTTCAACGACTTCATTGCAGAGTATAATTACATTTACTTTGCTAGGTACTATAAACTGTTGGGTTTAATGTTGATGTATTGCAACTTTCAGGTGCCTTATTAAGGATTTTGAGCGAAGACCTGTAATCAAAGAACTTATGCAACACCCGTTCATCAAACAAGTGCCACTAAATCCAGATACTGTAAATGTCATTTTTGCATATTATTCGCATGAAATGCTAATCGAACAAACTTCCGATTTGATCTCATAATTTCCTAACTTATAAACATTTGATTTTGATTCAATATAAGAATTACAATGATATGATTTTTGTGTTTTGTCTGATAATATGACAGTTCATATTCCCCAATTTTTGTTTAATTCCTATATTCAGATACGGATGCAAATCAAAGAGGAAATTCTAAAGCAGAGGGAAATGGGCACGGTTGGACGTAACTCCGCCCCCGAAGTGACCACAAAACACGGTCAGTTGAAATCAAACCGGAAATCCAAGTTGAGGCCAATCTACGTCGATGATCTCGCGTCCCTCGAAAACCTCACCGAGGTATATTATAATAAAAGGCTTATTTATTCGGTTTGTATATATTTAAATTTGCTGTTTTGTTTCTTTAAATACAGGAAGTTGTTGTCGACCAGCTGTCCAAAAGATATTCGAGAAATGATATTTACACTTATATCGGTGATATTTTGATCGCATTGAACCCATTCCAAGACCCGGGAATTTACACAGTATTGGTATAATACATTCGTTGCTCATATAATTACTTAATCCTGTGGATTTGTCATTAATGTTAGATGTTAATTATTATTATTTCGAAAGGAATCTAAGAAATACAGAAGTCGAGTTAGGGTAGACAATCCTCCGCACATCTACGCCATCGCCGACGTGGCGTACCACGCGATGATGCATCACTCGCAACATCAGGTGCGGTGCATCGATTACTTCGTTTATTGCTGCATTGTTTTTAAAAACAAAAATTAAAGATGTTTTCTCCGTAATTGCAGTGTATCGTGATCAGCGGAGAAAGCGGAGCTGGGAAGACGGAAAGTGCCAATCTCCTGCTGAAACAGTTTGTCGCTTTAGGAAAGGTTTGTTATAATGTTATTTGTTACTGTTTATGTAATTATACAGATAACTAAATACATGATAATGTAGAAGGTTAACTTTTAATTGATCGCAAAGGAAATAATAATAAGAAAATACATCTAACGAGAAACTGAACATGTTGTTTATGAAATGTCATGTTTTTGTTTCCCTCAAAGGCGGGAAGCGAAACGTTAGAAAATAAGATCCTTCAGGTGAATCCAATCATGGAGGCATTTGGCAACGCTAAGACCGGCATCAATGACAATTCAAGCAGATTTGGGAAGTTTTTGGAGTTGATATTTACAAAGAGCGGCAAGATTACTGGAGGTAATTCAGTAAAACAACTGATACTTGCTCTTATAATGTAATAACTATGCCGTTTGTCACGTTCGCAGCAAAAGTACACGTGTATCTACTGGAACAGAGCCGAGTGGTTTCGCAAGCTCAGTAAGTTTTCCGCCCTCGGCCGTGACATCGTGTGAAGCCGATTCGCCGCAAAGTAATTGATGTTTGTAACTACTTCAATGTTTAGAGGCGAGAGGAATTTCCACATATTCTATTACTTATGTGACGGTTTGGAAGCGAACAACTTCTTGCGAAAATATCACCTGCGCGCAAGGACTCACAAGTGATTTTATACATACGGAATGAAACCCTCTTACTTTATAATTTTGGGCACATCATGTAAATAGCCAAGGCAGGAAGGGATTCAGTTTTTTGTTTTGCTTCATTGATAATTGTCTCGTGTTTGACTTGATTAGCTTTATGACTTAGTAGTTTACTTGCATATAAACGGTTTGAGGGTTTCGTATTGTGATAGTATTTAGTTTGCTCCATTATTCGATGTAGCAAAAATGGTTGTTATTTTGAAATGTAGGTATTTGGGCGAGCCGAACATCAACAGTATGGACAGCGCCGCCAACCGGGCAAAGTTTCAAAACGTAGTAAAAGGGTTTGAACTTCTGGGATTTAAAACTGATGTAAGTGAATTGAATTAAGGGTTATGCCACATGCAACCGAAGAAAATCTGCTAAATTCAGTGAATGTAGAAATAGAAGAAAAGTAAAACCAAAAATGTGCGATGAAAATTCGTTAAAAATAAAATTCGGGAAATCCGAGGAGGGGGATCTGAAGAAAATGAAAAGTCTGAATTGTGTACCGTAGGAAGTTGACACGGTGTACAGGATACTGGCTGCCATTTTGAACATGGGTGACATCACGTTCGCTTTCGGCCAAAACGAAAATAACATGGAGAAATGCGTCATCGTCAATATGGAAACCGTCAAAATCGGTATAAGGGTTTTGAAATGTTCGTTTAATCGGTGAGCAGCTGATCATTTTGGGATATCGTTTCAGTGGCTGATCTGCTCGGAGTCGACGAGGAGGAACTGGTCACTTCCGTCACCACGAACAGCGTGGTGACCAGAGGAGAAATAATCTACCGTAACAACACCATGTCCGGTACGATCGCGACTCGCGACGCGATGTCCAAGGCCCTGTACGGCCGGCTCTTCGATTGGATGGTCAACAGGATCAACAAGTTACTCTCGTTCGGTCGTCAAGCACGGTACTTACAGTTTTCTTTAATATATATCGGAATTATGTGATTATCCGTCTACCAACTGCAGCGAAATCAAAGCTAATTTCCAGAAAAATGTCGGGGGGTCATAATTTTCTAGCCACTCTGTGTATGTTGCTGTTGGTCACACGTACACAGATTTTAATTTATAATTTTGAAATATTCCGCGCATTGTAATTGGAATATCCTTGCATTTTTGTCTTCTATAGTGATATGCTAGGAGTTGGTCTTCTGGACATATTTGGGTTTGAAAACTTCAACAAGAATTCCTTCGAACAGCTGTGCATAAACATTGCGAACGAACAGATTCAGTTCTACTTCAATCAACATATATTCTCCCTGGAACAGGTTTGTATTGCAAATTCATACGTAGATTTTAGTTATTGACTTTATCCTTGTTTGTTTTTCTTTTATCAGCAAGAATACCAGAGCGAAGACATCGATTTGGATCTGATAACCTTTTCGGACAACCGGCCGGTGTTGGACATGTTTCTCGGCAAACCCCTGGGGCTCTTGGCTTTGCTGGACGAGGAAAGTCATTTCCCGAACGCGACTGACCGTTCCCTCGTTGGTGAGATTGATGGCCAATAACCGCAATTCTCCTTAAATTCATATTAATTCGTTGTCCTCGCGTATGTACATAGAAAAGTTCCACAACAATCTGAAATCACGGTACTATTTGAAACCAAAGTCCAACGATATCAACTTCACGATTCAACACTACGCTGGGCCGGTGCGTAACAAATATTTGTATACAGTGGACTCTCCTCAATCTGAACACTCGTGGGATGCCGATAAAGTGTTCAGATTGAGGGGCTTTTTTTCAAAATCTTAAAAATGGAACCCGGGGCCATGAAAAATTTGGCCAAAAAACTCGTGAACCCGGGGTCATGAAAAATTTGGCCAAAAAACTCATGAACTGGTTTTCCTAGTCAATTGTCCACAGAAAAAGGGAAAGAAGTCAGGTGAACCATGCAAATTCTTTCGTTTGAAACTGTACATTTATTTTCCATAGTGGGTCTGACTATAGGCTATAATATAATTCTGATTGTCTTATTGTTGTTTTGAAATATCAGGATTAATTGTAACCAGTATTAAAAATCTCTTAAAATACTTATATAACGAATGAGAAATGATTTGTTCTTACGAATATCGGCAGGTTACGTACAACGTTAGCAACTTCCTGGAGAAGAACCGCAATTTCCTGCCCCTCGAAGTGATACAGTTGCTGCGCAGTTCAAAATTCGAGATCATCCGTTCCCAATTCAAAAGCCCCCTAACGAAAACCGGCAATTTATATTCGGCTACCACCGTATTCCCTAGCAAATACTTCGACTCGAACAACGGAACCAACGTAAGACGCGGCGAATTTGAACATTGGCCGGGACAGGTAGTTATTCATTTTGGGTCTACGTTGTAACTTTTAGCAAAAGATGAACGAGTTGGCCAGTCAGACTCGGACCCAGCAGACGGTCGCCACTTACTTCAGGCACTCGCTGATGGACCTGCTGCAGAAGATGGTGAACGGGTGTCCGCACTTCGTGCGCTGCATCAAACCGAACAGCGACAACTCCCCGAACGTCTTCGATACTTCCAAGGTTCTCTCGCAGTTGCGATACACGGGAGTCCTGGAAACGATACGCATAAGGCAGCAGGGCTTTTCTCACAGATTGGCTTTTGCGGAATTTCTAAGGAGGTACGTTAGTAAATTCCACCGAGTGCCCATTTAGCCAGTGGCCAAGAATGTAAAGGGCGTGCACATGTAAACGAGCTTTAGGCAAAGGTTATAAAATGGCTGGTTGTTGTGGTTTAGGCAAATAAATAAGCGTTGCGAGCAGAATACAGGAAGAGAATGCGATTGTCTATCAGTGTAAAGTCCTTGGCTGTCCCTTATCTACACTTTGCTAACAATTTGTATTCACTGGTATTTTTTAATATTTAAGTTTAAAGTTACTTTTTGCGCCACCCTGTATAACTATATTGGAGTGTAAACTTTTTAAGTGATTCTACCGTGTTCTTATATGGCAGATATTGCTTCTTGGCATTTGACTTCAACGAACGTGTTATCGCGTGCAAGGAAAATTGCAGACTGTTACTGGTTCGGCTCAAGATAGATGGTTTCGCTCTTGGAAGAACCAAGGTACTTTTTTTCCCCCCGAACGCGGTGATAAAGATGCGATTTCATATAGTATTTGGTTTGCCGCGAAGGTCTTTTTGAAGTATTACCACGTGGAGTTCCTTTCGCGGCTGTACGAGCAGCGTTTGCGCAAGATCGTTCTCGTCCAAGCGTACGTCCGCCGGTGGTTGGCCAAGATGCGGGTGAAGAGGGAAAGGCGTCTGTTGGTCGACGGTGCCGTGGCCATTCAAAGATGTCGGTGAAATAATGTTCATCTAGCCGTGTTGCAAGGGAAAAAAATTTGAATTATTTCCTGCCGAACAGATACAAGGGGATGGTTGGCGAGAAAGAAGTTCAGCGAGATGAACCTGGTGGATCCGTTGGAGAGTCGGAGGGAATCGGCAACCATTTTGGCCCATCAATACGATGACTCCATCGAAAACAGTGAGACTATCAATCAATTCAGTAGAATACCCAATAACTAATATATCAATATCGATTCGGATTAATCGCAGGTTACAGAGGTTACGAAGCGGACGACACGTCTGTAAGCTACGAAGGTATTTTTTGTTTTTCCCTTTCCAGCTAGGATAGATCATAAGATATACTGTATATTTATTGAAAAAACAAAACAGAACCGGGTTTAACGACGGACGAAGCTGCCGCGGTCATCCAGAAATACTTCAAGAGTTGGAAATCGAGACAGACTGTTTTCCAGCAGCTTCAGAAGTTTAAAGTTGACAAAGCGAACGAATTGGCTTCACTTTCCCAACATGCGAGTGTATTTTCTGTTTGTAGTACGGTATTTTTCGGTTTATTTGATGCTCTGAAACATCAGACTACTTTTCACACAAACATAAAGGAAAATAAAGTAACATTGGTAACAAAAATTTAAGTATAGCATCAAATTTGCGAATTTCAAATAAAGTGTAGCTTTTGTCAAAGATCCAATTAACATAACTGCATTTAAATCATTACAAATATTGTTTAAAAAACAACATTTTCGAATTTTTAGGTGCAGGAATCCAACAATCACTTTAATTCAATGGTGCGAAGAAGCAGCTCCAACGTTAGGCCCAGTGACATTGAACCGATCCCGGACTACTACGACAACAACAGCGTAAACTTATCATCGGTACGGGTCAGAACCCGAAATCGGACCGATGTAAAGATATATATACACCGTACTATCAATTAAGATGGACACTTGAGTTTATTTGAATCATTTTTACTTCCTGTTCATCAGCAATTTCAAAGACCGGGACCGAAAATGACGACCGTGTACGACGTTGGGAATTACTACGACAGACTACAGGACGATACGGACCAAAGGTGAGATCTTGAAATGTTCTTTTTGAAGACAAAGTAAGTTACATTGCGTGTCGGTTATTGTCTCTTTACGCTGCTTTGGTTGCGGGCAACAGCGGCCGACGTAAGTCGCGATCGTGTTTCGACGATCCGTGGGACGCGCCGTTAAAGAGACTCGGGTTGGAAGTTTCTCTCGAAAAATACGCGTCGACCGCGACTGAAATCTGTTTTATACTCCTATTACTGATATTGGCGTATTTAATTCAGGTTACGTACCAACAACCGCCTGAGTTCTCCGTTACCGGTTACTACGGAAGCGGGAAACGTACAAGTTACGCCTGTCCCGGTGGCGAGACAGAGGAAAGCCGTGGAGAGAAACGACTCGCAAAGGAGTCGGCGGTGCGTACGCTAATTACTTGCTTTCAAACTGCCAACCATTGTTGTGAGTTGATTGTATAAAGTTTCATACAAACTGACGATGAATGTTGTACTATAGGGAAAGTTTGATTTCACCGAACCACGGCCCATCAAGGTTGTCTCTGGAGCCAAACGCCTACGAGTTCAAGCGGTTCTTGAGGGACGAGAGCCCTTTGGCTCGTGCCGCGGAAAGGGCCGGTCCCGTGTCGCCGACCAAACCTCAGTCCGGCGGCGGGGCGGACGAGGACTACGGGCCGTACGATTTCAAAAGGTTGCTGCGCAAAACCAACAACGCCGCTACGGAGTCGTTGCGGCTTCGCAGGAACCAGTCGGGCCGCAAGTAAGGTATTCAAGAAGTAATTTATTTATTATCACCGTATACGTATGTGTACCGTACACCGTACACCAAATCTGGACGTGAATGCCGTACGTTAATTACGATTCCAAATTTTGTTATTCTAGCAATATACGTAATGGGGAATTTTATCAATTACCGCAGTGGAATCCGCTTAAATGAGCCGAATCGCCAGGTTCAAATGCCCAGTATGAGACAAATAATCAGATTTTTCTCGCCTATTTGGGGCACAATTACGTTTAATAGGACCAAGTCGAGGATTATTGGTTTTATTGCGGTGAGAAGTCATCCAATATATAAACATAGGCGATTTTATTTTATATTTTTGTAGTATTTCTCGTGGAACTTTGCGTTACTGTAGTTTGGCCAGTCGTTTAATCGGACCAAACTTAAATCGATGCCAGTCCTAATGTGGCCTAATTAACCGGATTTCACTGTATATATTCGTAATGAAACTGCCATATTGTGACGATTTAAACTTTTCAAAATTAATAATGATAGTACTATGTGTTTTACAAGGGTTGCCGCATCTCAAGAAGTTGACGGCAATTAACCCTTTTGATAGTGTTCATATCGATTAGAAAAGTACCTGAATTAGTATTATGAATTTTGAGTATATAATAGCCCTTATAAATGACATTGTAATAACTTAAAATATGGGCATCTATTTTTTAAGAATTGATTTTTAAGCCAAAGACCGTGCGATCATGACCAATGTTTGGTTCCATGCTATTTGAATGGAAATGAATGATTCACTGTAGATAAGGTATTATTTTTAAAAATGTGTAGTTTCCTCAACGACTTCCTGTGATATATTAATAATATATGAACAATAACGTTTTCAACTATATTAAAATTGTATAACGATGCATTTATTATTTAGACTATGAACTTCGCTATTGTAAATATATAATATCACTGCTTATCTCAGCTATAGGAAATAAACAGTGGATTTATACTGTGGAAAATCACTTATTGATATAAAGCCGGAATTGATAATTTAATTTATTTAATGTTACAGATTCATGACAATATTTCATTTTATAATAAGGTAACACGAATAATAATAGCTCCAAAAAGCTAATTTTTAACTTAATATAGTGCTGAAAACAACAATTTTTTCCTCGCCATACTGGGAGTTTACTCAATTTCTGTAGTAATAACATCGTTTGTGAACAACCCCTAGTGGGGAGACAGTTCGCGTCAAAGCAGCAGTAGCGAAGCGGCGGCGTCAAAACGTCGCTTCTCCGATGTCTTCCATGTTTCTCCTATATAAACTATGCACAACATCCCTTGTTTTAACCAACAGTGAAATATACAACAACTTGTGAAGAACAATTAGTGTAACCAATGCTTTCTGTTATCATGTGCATTGCCGATTGCCTATTAAAAAAAAAAACAAGTTTGCTAGATTGTGAAGGAGAAACATGGCGTAAGTAATGAACGCGAGGCGTGAGTGGCCACTTCCTCTATCGAGTCTCTCATCCAATCAACGCGAGGCTTGCTGACCGCTATCGCGCGCGCGCCGTGCATCGCCTATTAAAAACGATGTGTGCGGGGTGGGGGTTGAGGAGGAATACGGCGGAACCAATGAACGCGAGGTGTAAGCGTGGCCACTCCCGCTACCGAGTCTCTCCTCCAATCAACGCAAGGCACGCACGCCACCTCGCGTCTCGTTTTCGAGTTAATTCTACATCTTCATTATTCCATTCCCCCGCAATGACGACGATGCGGTGCGATGGGCAAGTGTGAAATTCTTCGAGCAAGATAATTACCTCGCATCGTTGCGAAGGTGGCCTTTGTTGCTCGAGTAATCGGCTCGCAAGGTGCATGGGAATGCGGGCGAATTGCGTGCAAAACTCGGACTGTTTACTCATGTGGCGCAATGGCGCGCTTTTTGCACTCTTCTGTCTCTTTGACGTCGTTTCTGCCAGCGCTCCTGCCGACATCAAATTGGACGAAAAAGCGAAACGAAGTCACCGAATCGACAGTTTCAACATCCTGGTGTACGTATCTCTCGTCATCTTGACCGTCTTGACCATTTGGATGTTCAAACACAGAAGGGCCAGGTACCTTCATGAAACCGGCTTGGCCGTCATTTACGGTAAATTTTTTCCTTTTTATAAAAAAAATATAAATATTGATTGTAATAATTCAGTTATGAGTTCGTATTTTGCGTGTCGAACTACGCATCTTGTTGCTGGATAATGTGTCGTGTCACCTGGGGGCGTTTCAGTATTTTTAATAATGAATTTTATTACATAAGGTGCTGTAATGCATGGTGTGCTGTATGGTATGTATTGTATATGAAGCTGTAGTTGCAGTATATGACGCCAGGCGGCGCGCCATTAAGGAATTCCGGGCTTGTTTACGAGATTGCCAATTGAAATTGCTTGTACCCTTGCCAGAAATACTGTTAAAATGCGATAATTTGTGCCACATATCCTGGATAATTCCCAAATACAGTGTATCGTTTAAAAAACTGGTCTTTATTTGCATTAAAAAAAGCCTTTTTAAACAAATGTACTAGCAAAAAAAAACCTCTCTTTAATATTAAAAGCCAGTTGTATCTTCAATTTCTGCAAAACTATTTACAATTTGCCTGCAAAGAAGTCATTTGCTGCAGAAATTATAATGGAATATTTATGCGAACGATATATTCCATGTATATAGTCCATTTCAGTTCAACAGAGCGTTGTATCGCTCGTTTCACTTGGGAAACATCCTATAGAAGGGGCGTGGCCTAATGATCGCAACGAATGGGGGGGGGGGGGGCGGAGAAGCGGAGTTGATGTTTTGATTCTCTTAAAATGGGCGTATATTTGTACTCTTCCCCACCCCCGAGTGAAGCGTTTAACCAATGAGCATTCTACGCAAGTTAGAACCCATTGGTTGGAACGAACGGAGAAAAAAAGACTGTATGCGAGGCTACATTCGAAACGGTGAACATGAGTTGAGGCGATTTCGAACGTTTTTTTGCGCATGCGTAGTTGCAGGAGCTATGTGTATGTTTGCGTTTTTTGGAACGTTTCGTTTTCGAACGTTTTTCGCGCATGCGCAGTGCGCCGTTGCACCAATTTTAACAAAAAATAGCGAGTAAAATGTTTGATTGAATGCAATATTCATGTTTTTTTTTTAATAAAGGTCTGATCGTTGGTGCGATAATCCGGTATGGAAGTCAAGATTCAGAGGTGACCCACCTGGCAGTGGTGCCAAATGCGAAGTACAATAGTAGTATTCCTCCAGACACCTTATGGCTGTCCATGAGGATCCCTAGTCAAGTGCACCAAACCAAGATGCAGAATAAGACGTTCGCTTACATGTTCAGAGGAGAGATAGTCGACGTAGAAACCAACGAGATTGACCAGAAAGTGAGGCTGGTCATCGTACATAATTCTTCCTCTTTATTTCGCTTCCTTTTTCACTCCATTCGTTTCATTTCTTCCCGAATGGGCTCGTAATCACGAACCGAAACGAGAAGGATTTTTCTTTAGATCCACTTCCTCTCCACGAAGTCCATTCGATTCACGAACCGTATACATATATAAGTTTGGAAGTTATTCAGCCAAAACTTAAATATTGATCGTAATTAAAAAATGATAACTTTGCATGATGGGGGAATAAATCCTTTAATCCCTTGTGAATTTGTAAAAAAAGTACGATGATTTCAGTCTTGATTATAAATTTATTGTGGATAATTTTGTGATTGATCAGTTTTTACATCAACTTATCAATCGGTTCCAAGAGCTGTTCCTGGTTAATTTAAAGTACATGTATTGCATCATAGAGGATTTTTAATTTGTTTAAGTCCACACTGTTTTGTTCCCGTGTGGAAGTTTTCTTAGTTTCTTATCAGTCGTCTTGAGCAGTTTCACGAGTTCGTCGCAAGTTTCCATTTGTAATAATTCAAACTTGTCTGTCTCTCTTCAATTTCGCCATGAAGGAACTAGATCAGAAGGTAGGAAAAAAACAAAACACGCTGATTAAACGCCGCAATCAATGGCCAGCAGCTTATTTATACACGCGCAGTAAAAGCAATTAGATGTGGAAATTTCTCGCTTTTAATCAATACCTTTCTCCTCTAAACAGTTAATCAATACTAACACGCAAGCTTCTTATGTTTTATTATTCGTAGTCTAGAAACTTTCAGATTACATGTTTACACGCGCTTTAAAGATTCCCTACTTTAATTTCAACTATTTTATTGTTTGTTCCTATCGCGCAGGCTACTTTCGACCCGGAGATATTTTTCAACATCTTACTTCCACCCGTAATCTTCTCAGCCGGATACAGTCTGAAGAGGGTAAAAAGAGGATCAGTGTATTTTGAATTGAATGATTAATTTAAACGTTGATGCGATATTTGCTCTATTTTTTTTTACAGAGGCATTTCTTCCGGAATTTCGGCACGATCATGACTTTCGCGCTTCTCGGCACCGTAATATCCTGCTTCGTTACCGCGTGAGTATTTCTTCGCGGTTTCAATGGTGTTACGTGTAACTTTTATGACTTGCGAGACTGTTGCGTCCCGGGTGAGGAGGCGAAAAAATAATTGCAAAAGTTAAATGTTGGAATCGGTATTACGCAGCTGTTGTTGCTATTAATAACGATTCAATGGCAAAAACATTTGTTTTGTCGAACGATTTTTGCCAATGGTTATATGTATATTTAGGAAAACGTTTCACGAGGAGCTTAGGAGATTAAATATGTAGATTAGTTCCTTTCCGAACCGTTATTTAGATATTAGGGGGTGATAACTCTATATATGTGCGAGTCGAAACTAGTAGTCAAATAAAAGCACGTGAAGCGTTTTCTTCCGTGAGAAAATGATTTACAACGTGATTTACATATCAACTTCTCACGTTTTATTTTGCTTTACTCCAAAAATATTCTGAGATATGAGCTCATGAAATATTAAAGTGTTGTGTACACAGAGCCGTCATCTACGGATTCATGCAACTCATGTCGCACCTGGGGTTCACCTTCAACGACTGTCTTTATTTCGGCGCGATCATTTCCGCTACCGATCCCGGTAAAGTTTTTCCGTCCCCGCGTAACATCGGCACCGTGTCACTTGTCGGAACGGAATTAATAACAATAATAATAATATAAACCGTACAGTGACCATATTGGCGATATTCAACGACCTACACGTGGACGCTACCGTTTACGCGCTCGTTTTCGGAGAGAGCGTGCTTAACGACGCGGTGGCCATCGCGATGTCCAGGTACGCGGGTCGTAAAACTGAAATTACGGATCGCGTCGCAATTAAGAGGAACGATTGTGTTGGTTTTTTTCTTGGCTCGGTCCCAAGTGCCATTCAAGATTACGAAGAAAAGTTCCAGACGACCGGAGGATTCGAGACTTCGGCTTTCTTCCGGGCCCTCGGCAGTTTCATGGGAATCATATGCGGGTCTTTCGCCATCGGCACGATCGTCGGCTGCTGCACGGCTCTCATATCCTTCGAAATGAAAATTCGGATTCAATTTAGCGCGTGCACTTCGGGGAATTAAGTTACGGGGAAAGGGCAAGCGAAGGTTAAACGGGAATTCGTGAAAGCTTTATTCGGTTTACCGGATATAATGCGTTCACCGCAGTCGATAAATCGATCCGGAGCAAATTACGGATGCGGATATTGGGAACTTTTGCGTGTATATTGTGGATACTTTATTTGGTTTTCTCCTTGACCTAACTGTTTATACTTGACTAAGTTCACAAAGCTTTGTGAATTCCCTCTGCTGGAGACCGCGCTGTTCGTTCTCATGTCGTACAGTTCGTTTCTGATGGCGGAAGCTGCGGATTTGACCGGTCAGTTTCCGGTTCGTCTTCGTCGCAAACGGGGGAAGTCTCAAGATAACCTGGGAAATTAAGAATTAGTGGGGGGAAAAAATTGGCAGAGAATCCCTTAAAATTCCGTAAATACATTGAGGAATTTGAATAACTCAAAGTTGAAAGTATCTTGATAAATTTTGTTAGGTATTAATAGTATTAAGTATTTTTATTTCGGTAATTTAGGGATCGTGGCCGTACTATTTTGCGGGATGTGTCAGGCGCATTACACGTACAATAACCTGTCGCCCGAATCGAGAACGAGGACTAAACAAGTAAAGTAACAGCTGTTATGTTCAGGATTTTTTTTTGTAAATATTAATAGATTTACATTTTACTGTTATTTCAACGACAGTTCTTTGAACTTCTGAATTTCCTGGCGGAAAACTTCATCTTCTCGTACATCGGCGTGTCGATGTTCACCTTCCAGAAGCATAACTGGGACGCGGGTTTCATCTGCGTGTCATTCGTATCCTTTCTTGAGTAGGTTTACGGATCCCAGGCCCTTACCGTAATTATCCCGAACGTGTTTCCAGCTTGCGATTGCCATCGCGCGTGCCTTGAACATCTACCCGTTGTCCTTCTTACTGAACCTGGGCCGAAGTCAGAAAATAACGGTCAACTTCCAGCACATGTTGTTTTTCTCGGGTGACATTTTGAGTCCGATCGTGGTTATCATTATTGCTGTTGTTGTTGACTAATATCGCTTTCGCGATCAGGTCTTCGAGGCGCGATGGCCTTCGCGTTGGCCATCAGAAACACTTTGTCGGTCGCCAGGCAAACCATGCTTACGACCACGTCCATCATCGTAATGGTTACGGTGATAGTCTGCGGAGGTTTCACGACGCAGACTCTCTCGTGGCTCGGAATACCGTGAGTTGCTTTCGATACCGGAGTTGAAAAAATTGCGATTTCAGGGTTCGTACCAAAAAAAAAACCCGGACAGCTCGAGGGAAAGTTAGATTTCTGGGTAAAGTTCTCGAAATATTGTCAAAACCTGTCAAATCAAACAGAACTTTATGCGTTTTCCAGTTTTAAATTGTTTGGTTAAAATATGAATATTGGAATCTTATGAAAAACTATCCAAATGGCTTAAATTGTATAATTACCATTTCCTCATTTTATATTATGATTGGGGATGTGATACGTATCATTGTAATTAACTTCTTTTCAGAATTTGGTTTGAACTCTGCATTTATAGTGAAGCTATAATTTAGTTTGATTCGTCTACTGTTTCAGTGTGGGAGTGGAAGACGACCACGATATGATCGCGTTCTCGGCGCTAAGGACCGTAAGTTTGGTCTAATCTTTCGTAGACACTTTGGCAAACCGGCTTTAAAAAGCTTGGGAGGAAAATTGGGAATTCTAAATTCTTCTACGATACTGATCGATTCGCTTTCTCGATGCGAGATAAGCGTGAAGTATAATCGTGTAAAAACATTGCAGGTGTCTAGCAGGTTGGAAGTGAGAGCAACGGTATGTAGTTGTAGATGAATTTTCACAAACCACTACTACTAACACCGGGAATGTTCTGTACATCGAAGTGAGATGTACTTACGACTAATTCAGGGGAACAGTTCATAAATTAGTTATAACAAGGAATGTAATTGCAATGAAGATGTGTAGTTATAACACCGTTTCATTGTAATTAGTATTTCATTAAATTGTACAGTAGAGTCTCGATTATCAACGGATAACACGGAGCGTCGTCAAAAAAAAATATTTTACAATTTACACAATGTGCGTACTGTATGTATGTACGTGTTATGTATGTAACTACACATATATAAACAAATTTACATTGTGCTTCTGCTGTCTAAAGAGCAACTGAATCTTTGTTGGGCGTGGCAAAACAATGACGGTCACCCAAAGTTCGGCTTATCCGAGTATTTCCGGTTTAACTGCGGTGACATCGCGGTTAACACGGAGCATCGGATAACCGGGACTCTACTGTAGTTACGCAACAAAAACTGCAGATTTACAGTAACATTAGTGTAAAAATGGATGCACATTCATTTACTGTGCAGTGAGAAATTGTCTATTTTGTTTCTTTGTTTTTTTTTCCTCACAATTAACAACTCTCAATTCTTCCTCCCTTGCGGTGTTCCTTTATCGTATAAGTTAACGAGATTATTATGTATAACATTTCCGAGTATAAAGTGAAATTATTTGCGTTCCATGCTAGGACTCCGGCGGCGACGCGAGGGTAGAAAACAAGATATACGAGAAAGCGTGGCTCGTGAGGAAATGGTACAACTTCGACGTCAAATATCCTTTCTTTTTTGGTCATCTTCCGGTTGTCGCAATCCCAACAAGAATTCAAAGTTTGCCGACTTAACCCGACGCGGATCCACGTTCATGAAGCCGCTACTGACGCATAGCAGACCAACGCTTCTGGAAACTCTTCCGGTTTGTTGCACTCCTTTAGCACGGATACTAACCACTACGCAGCAGTTGTCTCACGTAAGATATTTCCTGAAAGATCGTTTAAAAAGTACGCTCTCGGTGGTCGATAAGTGATCGTCTTTTACTTGCGTCCGTCAGCCCGAACCTCGGCAAGACGTGGAAGATTCGGACGTAGACATCTGCATAGACGAGTCGGATTGCAGTTACAGGACTTTCCAACAGGGAAAAAGGGTTAGTAATTATTACTAGAAACCGTGATGGCTTTATATTCTTGGTTTCCACAGAGAGCTTTTGTTTTTTTGTCTGCGTTCTCGATTTGTTTTTGGTGGTTTTTTTCCCCTCCCGTTTAGGTACTAGTTAATACGTTAAAGGCTTGGGATTGAATACGGTGGCGCTTTTCTCACGTTACGCATGCACGCCAGTAGCTTTGAATTTTAATCTTGCTATTTTGGTTGTTTCTTTTCATGTAAACCCCCGCAAGGATGACGAAGATAACGCTGCCCTTGTTACAGTTGAGGGCCAAAATTTCATGTGAATGCGATTATGGTATGTGAATTGTCGCCGGAGTTCGTGTCGAACGTAGTTTTGCAGCGTATCGGTTGGCTTTACCGCATGTCGCGTGAACCTGCGATGCCAAGATCCTTAATTATCATTATTTTAGCAATGCGGTGATTGCATTTTGATACGAGTCGCACGCACATTTGCCACAGTAGCGCTGCTTATTACTACGCGTGGGGATATTGATACGCATTTACGCGAGTGTTGCACTGCATGAATTCACAGCGCTTGCCATACTCGCAGATTTTTAGGAAATCAAATTTCAGAATAGGCGGACCTCGATAAGTCGAAAACCTCCCTATGGATGCCGAAGTACTCGTTAGTCCCATAGGACCAATGTATTTTAAACCTCTTCAACTCGAAGACTTTTCGGCTCTAACCTCCGTTAGTCGAATTTTCTAAGGCATTTTGCTTATTATTTTGGGACTAAATTTAAGAAAATTCAAGAAAACAAAGCAAAATCTTATCTTGATCCATTCCACAAGGAATTAAGCGACTCTTTGCGTTTAGGGCGTCTATTTTGAGACCATATGCGGTGTAAATAATAATTAAGCACGATAAAAACGTCTTATTAGGCCGGTTTCCCTAACTAGAAAACCCTGTGAGTCAAATTGTTTTCCCGGTCCCTTTGAATTCGACTGTATTTGATCATAATTCCTTGAATATGTAGTTTATTTTTATGGATACTTAGAACAATTGGGCATTGAACAAATTATATTACCTAAAGGTGGCTTCGACAATAGTTTCAAACGATGTCTAAAAGTTTTGCGTTTATATACAGGGATATTTCATGCAATTTTATTAAACTACTTGGTTTTTTCCCTTTTGTTATAGAACACAAGATCCTAAAAGCGTAATTGTAAATTTCAGAGAGATTCTCAAGAAGACGGTGACCTGGGCTTGGGTTTCGGCGCGACATCCGCGGACACTCCTTTGCAGACCCGGGTCCGGCTGACCGGACTGCAAGCCGGTAACTTTGTGTGATCCGTTTGGGAACGCAAGAAGCCGGTGTTCCTTCGCCTCGCACTTTAACCACGTTTTTTCTTACGTAATAACAATTCACCCGACTGCTTTCTCTCTCTCTCTCGCGCAAAAAAAGGAAAATCTACTCTTCGTAATCTCGGCTCAAAAACGATAGCCGGCATAATTACATTGTAGAGTTTTCTTTTCTTTCGCCTATCTTTTTGGTTTCCGAACCAGTGACAGTTGTTGTTGTTAGAATGTAGATTGTTGCAATCTCATTATCGTATGCAATGTGCTGTTGCCACTTGTGCGTGCGCAGAAGTTTAAAAATAATGTTTCTAATGTGTCAACTGTGATATTAAGATTGAAGAGCACGTGGCGGAGTTGTTAACAGCCCCCATGGGGCGAGTTTTTCATTTTAATCTATATAGAAAAAGACTGAGTAAATGAATGTATCGGACGGTAAGGATGAAACTGTAATAAATCTTATTGTATCACCAAAAACTATTTTTTCTATTGCGCCGTAACTCTCATTTCAGGTTCCACTTTAAACATCGGGCCGTGGCCCGGCACGATGTGATCCGCAAGGGCCAGTACTTTCTTACGGTTTTCTTCTTGCAGTTGGGGATTGTCGCTACCGGCTTCGCGCCAAAGACTCGGGCACGCGATGTCTTCTTTGCGTTCGAACAGATCTCCTGTAAGAAAGCGCGGGAACGTCAATCCGCTACTTCCAACGTGGAGGTTGGCGGTCTCGCGTACCTGCGACCACAACGGTACCCATCCCGGTAACTTTGGACACTACGACGCTTACGTCCGACAAGGTGTGTCCGGGTGTTGGGATCACTTGCACGTCGTCGTCAACGTTGTAAGGTTCCCCCTTCAACCGGAATTCGTATTAGGTACCTACCCGTGTAGCGTTAACTTCGATGTACTACTATATAGCTAACCGATTCGAAGGGATGAATGTAGAAGATGTCACCCTTAGATATGCTGAAGCCGATAATGTGAGTGGCTTGCGGGAACAAGTTCAGGTTTCCGATGTGGTCAACGTGACCGTGGGTGCCGACCACGACATCGATGTCTTCCGGCTTCAAGCCGTGGTCCAGAAGTGCTGTAAGAATATATTCATTCATTTTATTATTATTATTATATACAAGCAAATTTAGCCCATTATTTTGTAACATTTGTTCCCGGAGTTCAAAATATTTTATGAACATAATAATGTTGCATTTATTTCTCAAATTGTGTGTGAAGACTGTGAGAGCTGCTCCGTTTGTGCGTTTCGCATTCTGATTTGGGTCCATTTGGGGCGCTTTTCTGATTGGTTTACAGTTTGACACGCGCAGTGGCGCACTCTGGTGAAGTCTTATGAAAATTGCGCCGCCAGTTTTCAAGATTAGTTCTATACCTTCGAGCAGGACGTGTTTATCTGTTGGCGACAAAGTATCGACGATAATGTTCTTCCGTCTGCCTTTAATCAAGGTTGATGTTCCGTTCGCCCTCATTTCGCCATCTTTCACGTAAGAATAGCCTTCTTTAAGAACAATAACGCGATAATTACAATCTTGATCCGATCGCGAATCTGCCATCTTATTTATAATTTCCCGTAAAATCTCCGAGTAATTTTTGTCCAGCTATTATGTCAGAGATTAAGGAAAGCACAGACAGATAAATTAATGAATATATATGAAATAAATCTGAGGCGGGTACTATATAGGTTCCGCGCAAACGCTAGGTGGCGCCACCGACTACGAAGTAACAGCGCCGCCCGTGGCCACCACGACAACCAAGTCCAATACACGAAATTTAAATTGTACCGCCGAACTTATTCATGACACCGCTTTCATTTGTGTAGACAACAAAAGGTTGCATAATAAAACACGATGATGCTTTATACCTTGTGCCGAAACTTGCAGAGTACAATAAATAAGTCTAATACCGATTTCAGCAGGAATTTTCCACTATAGCGTGGTCCATGACTGAAGTCGCTCAGCAAACGATTGTCAATTTTCATTGACTGTACATTGCGCCATCTAGCGTGTGAAAGGAAAACAAAAAATAAACGCATTTTTGGCTTTTACCAGCATATTTACAAATTTTACGAATAATTATTGACAAAAAACGCGAGTCATTCATATGCCAAAGCGTGTCTGGGGATAGCGCCGGCGATTCAAATTAAACCGTGTTTTGGGCAACGCTGGTTTTGGGACAGCACCGGCGACGCAACCAACGGCGAGAATATCGATATGTATCGATTTAGAATGTTTCTCAACCACGGCCATTCGAATAGTCTCGCAAAGCCACTACACGCGTATAAAAATCAAACCTTTTGGGTTCTTTTTTCTGAAGTGACGGAAAGGGATATCCTTGAACACTAGATAGCGCAATCGATTCGATATGCAACTATCGATAAATATCGATATCGTCGCCGCCGGCGCTGTCC
>WWPM01017459.1:0-10114 GCA_023279145.1 Glomeris maerens | reverse complement strand
GAGGGAAAACTTATTTCAAATTTAACAACAAAATCCAGTGACAATTTTCCAAGTAGGAATGGATATAACCAAACTAATTGCCTATATGAGACATTTTTCATGCATTAA
This sequence comes from Glomeris maerens, assembly GCA_023279145.1. Taxonomy (NCBI): domain Eukaryota; kingdom Metazoa; phylum Arthropoda; class Diplopoda; order Glomerida; family Glomeridae; genus Glomeris; species Glomeris maerens. The sequence goes on along the minus strand of WWPM01017459.1, from coordinate 10,006 downwards.
TCTGTAGATTAAAATAAAACAGATACACACCTTATTGAAGACGCAAGCAGATGACAACTCGTTCTCGATGACCATGACCACGATGCCAAACATGGCCATGACCAGGGCATAATCGCTGATCCTCTTCCTTTTCTCAAACAGCGCTTTCCTGCGTCCAAGTCTGTATCCCACATTCGGCTTATTATGCCTTCTCTGCTTCTTCTCTTCCGTGTACTTGGGGTAATCAGAGTGCACTCCCATGAGGGCGGCTGCAGGGTCTTCCGTGTTGCCAGCAGCCAGAGGCCCTAATGTGCCACCGGCTCCTATGGTCCCACCACCACCACCACCACCACAAACACCGCCCCCTTGTCCACAGCTGCCAAAACCACCACCTGCACCAAACAACCCGTAACCTGTGGTCACTGCTACCGGAGCTGCTGCTGCTTCCTTCACGTGACCTCTCATCGACCCCGGGATGGACTGAGTGGATGTTGGCTTGCGAAGTTGCTTGAACTGTCTGATAGCACCATTGATTCGCATAGAGTCAGCCGCGATCTCAGCAATGTCATTCTCTCTTTCGCGGTCTCGCAGCTGGCGCAGAGAAGCGCTTGGAACAGGGGGACCATGGATGCAGTGCAGACAGGATTCGGGCTGAGAGTGTTGCCTGATCACAGGGTCCCTACAGGCTGTAGCATGAACCGGAAAGCCGTACAGTTGCTGCTGGTACCCGTGCCCATAACCGTACCCGTACCCAGCAGCAGCAGCAGCAGCAGCATTAGCACCGCAGACACCGACACTGTGCAGCGCTTGACTCTGCACAGTCACTGGCACTGAAACTGGAAGTAACAAGCCTTCGCTCGATGTTACACCACCCCCACCCCCACCACCACCACCACCAACCCCGGCAGCATTCCCGGCATTCACCGAGCGCAAGCTCTCGCGAGAAGTAGACAGGGCCCTCGCGAGAGCCACGTGTTCGCATCGGCATCGTTGCGCATGCGGAACCAAGTACGATGACGTGGCATGTCTGGATTGGTAGTGTCGGTGGTGGCTTTGGAAAGCATCCAAGGGCTCCAGGCAGCGGCGACAGTGCAGCTGCAGGTCGGGAACGGACCTGGCGCTCTCGGGGACAGTGGTGCCACCAGCAGCGGTTGCTCTCATCACATCGTCTTCGTTCGCAGCTGGGGTCGGTGTCGGGGTTGGGGTTGGGGTGGATGCATTGGCAGCGGTTGAAGTAGGCATTGGGGTGGTGGTATTACTGTTGCCTAGCAACGCATCCGCGCTCGAGTTCAGAGACAAGCTGCAGTCGGATTCAATGGTGACCGCCGATTGGGCCATAGCTGATAAAGAAGGCCTCTGGATGCAGTTCGAGTCGAGGATGGATGTGGCCACTCCTACAGGGGTCACTATCACAACCGACTGCTCCATGGACTGCTGCTTGGCCGGTTCCTCGACAAGGAATCGTTTGCGTGCTGTCTTCGGTAAAGTGGGCTGCTGCTTGAAGGGTGGCCACTCGGGGTTGTCCTCTTCTTCGGTGTCGGATGCGGACGACGACGGCGATTGCAACGGCACCAACACCTCGACTCCCAGGTCACGGCTCAGACAAGTGCACATCTCCGAGGCACGTCTCCACCCTGACTTCTGCCTCCTCTTCCTCCACCCGCTTTTTCTCCTCCTCCCTCCGACGTCTTCGTCTGATAACGAGTTAATGTTGACCGCGAATCGACGGAGTCACTGCTCGGATTGGCTCCGAGCATCGCGAGTTTCCTCCGCTCCGATCGCGAAATTTCCCACTGCACTCTGTGTCAAAGTAATAAACAAAGAGAGATTCAAGAAAATAAGCATTCGTGAAAACAGCACAATATTTTTGCCAACATTCGCAAAACACATGTAAATATACAGTGAAACTTGACTTAAGAGGAACCACCTTGACAAGATAGTCCAACTGCACAATAATTCATTTGTTATCAAATTATGACTACATTTTATTCAAAATCAATAAAGGTGGTTAGCTGTGACGAGTGTAAAATCAATACAAAAAGCTAGTATACAGATGCCATTTGGCCCTAAACCACGAGTGGTCCTGTTAGTTCTACTGTATACATCAAAAATTACCGAATTCAATATTCAGTTGGCTTCAATATAATTATGTGAATATTTGTTTCATGAAATGGAATATACATACAACTTAACTACAGTGGAGCTAAAGAAAGAAAATGCAAATACATAAAAATACCACAAGGCATAAAAAGTTTTGAAACAATGCCAAGGCCCCTTCGATTTCAAAGGGACTGTGGCGCCATCACTGGATCAAAGAGAGAAACAAGTTGACCCTGCACCTTAAAACACATCAAATTGTGTTCTAAGACAGATTGACACTAAATTTACTGCATTTAAATATTCAGTAATATGTAGAATGTCTACTGCAATCAATAAAAACGCGAAAATCAAAAGATATATACGAGTATAGTTCTAACAAGACAATACTACTTGCTTAAAAACACTACATTATCTTTTACAGCCAACGCTGTCAGTAAATCAATTAAGATTGCTAGGCAACAATTATATAGACAATTGAATTTAGTAACTTACCGGGCGTTGCGCAATATGCATGATCTGAAGCACCATCTAACGAGAAAACGAGGGAACTATACATAGTTTTTCCCGCCATCATCCCCACCCTATGTCTGGCACATAGTAAATAAAGAAGAGAAATTGTGAAGAGTGAGCATCAGTCGTCATGTCAGAAGCAAAATCCTCATCAATCATACTTGCTTTTATAGGAGTAAAGAGATAACAGTGTGATTGAAGACTAATTCCCATGCTACAGACCACAACGAAATTGGACATACTGTATATGGCCATTATCTGATTAGTGTGGGTATTATAGCAATAAAGAAAAAGAAATTTGCACTTTTTCCCTCAGGGATTCTTGATCAATAACTTAAGGCCGAAGCCACACAGTCAAATAAATTGCAGCATTCCTCTATACTAACCTGGGAAACTAGAAATGGCCAGAGAAAACTATGAAAACTTTCAGCTGCTTTCAACGATTAGCAAGCTATTAAAGCAGGATAAATGTTGGAAATGTTGCATCACAAGCAGAAGTTGCAATCAGTCAATCAATGACTTCAAAGAATGCATATATGGTAACTATGGACTTGCTATTATAGGGCTATAACCTTGGGGAAATGCCATTCAAGATGTCGTTCAATAAGGAGAACAAATAGGAAAAGTGACAAGCTGCTGTTCATTTCACATCCCAACTCAAACTTTGGCTGGCTTTGCACACAGCAATGGCACACAATTAGGAGAAGGTCCTAAGTAAATTATACGTATTACTAATTGTGTAACTTAGGAAGTCCCATGCAGAACTTTTCGGTTTGGTTATTTATCAGAATAGAGTAAATGTAATTTGATAAGATAGGTTGCAGATGTTGCTTACAACGTTAGCAACTTTCCTATGTTATCTATCCTGTGACCAATTAATTAGCAACCTTCATTAATAATCCACTGTCTATGCACTTATAATTCATAGCAGGTATGGATGGAGAAAATAAGCTCCCTGTATGCTGTCATAGACAATTTCGTGCAGAAACTGCTGATTTTCTTTCGAAAGGATCAACATCTGAAGACAGCAACTACAAATTGAAGTGTTTTGCGCATAAAATCCGTTATTTCAGCTTGGGATATGTCTGCAATGAAATGCCAGATTGCGACGACAGCTGCATAGATCCTCACTAATGATGTTGCAATACTTCTCACACAGGTGGTATACCTACACAAGGTGGCTAGATTCTCCAATAAAGTGGTGGAGACATGCACAGTTCATTATTTTGTCATAATAAAAAAATTATATTTACATTACGAACATCAAATTGGATTTTAGTCTTCAAAACACATGACAACCAAGTGAGTCTCACTATGTTTTTGCATTTCACAGTTTCACTGCGATAATAATGTTACCATTTATATGAAACTATATGATTTGGAAATTATTGAACACCTTATACAGGAGGATCTATTCAAATGTGATTTAATGTCGGCTGAAATATTGGAATATCGATTTGTGCCAACTGGCAATATTAAATCAAAACCTAAACAGGAAGTTGTCAGGATCCACGCGCAATTAATATACGAGTAGTTAGACATAATTAATACATTATAAACACGCATATGTAACAATTAAATACTATTTCTCGCATTTCAATTTTATTTGAAATAAATCGATCAGCATTTTGAAAAAGAATTGGCAATTAAAACAAGTTTTTAAATTGTAATAATGGACCACAAGGGACATCTTGTGAGGACACTTTATAATGAGATGAAATGGGTCTTGAAAGAAATGCTGTACAGCCATATTAAAATAAGCATGAGAATTATAGAAAATTCAAGTTTACAGATGTAATTATACATTTGGTAAAGCAGGACAGTTTTAGTTATCTTTTGGTATAATTAATCGTGTAGAACTACTTGGCATATTTTCTTTTATTTTTCTTCTGAACTTCCTTGTAACTTGTAAATCATGCTCACCTGGTTTATTTTACACCACTGAAGTAAGAAATACTCTTGATATTAATTATGAAGTAATGTAATACCAGAGTAAGGTTGGTAAAAATATTTTGAACAAAAATTAGATTTATATTTGCTTGCAAAATGTGTTATAGCATTAATAGGAGCAGCAATTGCAGCAAATGGTGCGCATGATACACAACAATAATTACATTATAATATTCCCAGTTGAATACAGACATTGGTGTGCCTTGGTTTTACTCAGAATAATTGGTTGGACAGAAATCAATATCTGCCAATGCTTTTGATAGTTTGAGGTAAGGCACAGTTATTGTGTTTGATCATTCTGGCTTTTGGAAAATTGAAAGCATCATAGTCAAAGAGGTATCCATGAAAACGGTAAAAATAGCCACTACAGTGCTCTAGTTAGTTATTTATAGATATGTGCAAATAAACAGCTGCAGTGTCTTTAAGTACAAATGAATCGATTCTGTAAAATAAACTTTCAGAATTTTGGTGCGCACTCCGAAATTAGACACACAAATAAATTATGTAAAAACATGTCGTTTCTCATGAAAAAGATGAAAGAGACATCTGCCGAGTTCTATTCACAGAATAGAAAAATTACTACTGTAAAGATTCACTCAGTAAAACCAACGGTGAAATAGTGCGTGAAAATACTTAAATTTAAAACAAAAAATATTAACTCTCCGGAAATAAATCATCTCCTAAAAAGCATTTCCTTGAAAGCATAGCTTAGATAAGAAAATGCGCATCAATAAATAAAACTATCTTCAACATTAAAACTTATGAACAACAATTTTAGAAATCTTCATTTTTTTTTCATAACGATCTTGAATGAAATTTATGTACAAAATAATAGGTACATTTCAAAAAATGCGAAATTCACATGCAATGAGCTTCAAATGATATTGATAATCCCCCGGTGAACTGAAAGCATCATTAATATATTAATTATTTGCATCAAAACTGTCTACAGCACAAAAATAGATATTAAAATATAATCTAACCGATCAATTTTGCCAGCCTAAACTCGAGTTGGTTTACGGAGAAACAAAATTGCTGCTCTATTGGTCACATGGAAACATGCAGGGATATTATTATTGGTAGCAAGTGAGTGCATGAGGCAAAGTCTTATAATTAATTTATAGATCCATTTACTCCAGTCAGTATATTTATAAAAGTGCACATGTCGAACATATAATCAGGTGTTAATCAAGGTACGTAATAGTTCTTGCAGATATTAAATCAAGGAATAGTGCCAATAAAGCCCTAATGGGTGTTGCCAGTATCAATAAAAATCACCTCGTTAATATTACAGTTCTTTTGTGTTACAGGCTGCTAATGAGTAAAAATATGATGTGACAACTTTTCCAAATCAGAACGAATCAATGAAAAGACTTGTGATGGACAGACATCAAATACCCAACTTTTTTCCCATGTAATTAAATGAAAAACAAAACTTTTCTATACAGTATAACACCAAATGACATCAATGGTTACCTAACTGATTGAATGACACATTCAGCATGCCTAATGCCAGACAGAACATTGTTCATTTGCCATATTTGGTGAATTCGTGACAACATTTTTCTAAGCTACACATGTCACATGTCACGCCCAATAAACTTCAAAATAAATAATTCACGCTACATTAATGTTACACTGAACAAGAAAGTTAGGCACAAAAACGACAGGCAACGCATTTGAAAAGCTAAATTTATTATAGGCAAACTTGTAACAAACTACGATTGGAAAAATAGTGCCGTTTTCCTAAATGAATGGTGTTTATTTCCAATTATATCATTAACTCTGTCCCTTCTATACAGGGTGGGGCATAAGTAACGCTTTTTTGAGTATAACTTGTGACGCTCTTGCCCAAGGTCACTTCCGGTGGGTGTACGGGAACTGCCCAGTACCGATGATCTTTTTCCCTCTTCACATTTAAACCCCTAACTACAAGTGTTCACAAGTTATTCTCAAAAATGCGTTACTTATGCCCCACCCTATATAGTACGTAATAAATCAAGATTTGAGCAATGTTAGCAAGATTGAACCCATACATGAAACTTAAAATATTCTGAAATGCTTTCAGAAATCAGTAACTGAATGCTGTTTTTCCAGCAAAACATCGCCAAAAATATAAGGAACTATGTCCTTTGAAGATGATATTGTAGTCAAACTTTGCGAATGGGCGACATCCAAAAGAAATAAGTTGAACTTGAGATGAGAATGGCCGCAGCTGTCTACTCAAAATGGCAAAACCTTTCTTTCAATGTGCAGAGATATAACAAATGTCTAGCAACAGTGGGAATTCAAAGCACGTGACCAGATTTCGACAAGTCTTCTCAAATTACCAGCGGCACAAGAGTAAGGTGCACTCAACAATAATGGCCATTCCCCATAGGGATTAAATAAGAGCAAAGAAACTTTATAGGACTACTATTCATTCGGATTTGGGTCTTGCTCCCAAAGCTGGAGAACCGCCATTTGGAGACGTCACAACAGTCATGTGATATATGCACATCCAATCATCAAATATTCTACATTACGCCCACAATTCCCAAATATTTAAATTCTTCAGCATAATATGCACATAATATTCAGGAAACTTTTAACAATTATCGATATATTTTAGTTAAATACAGATATAATCATGTCATTAATTTTTTCAATTATCCTAAGATAATAGTAATGAAAAAGTGTAATTACAAAATCCAATTTGATTTCCCAATTAAATACGAAATAGAGCATTGCAGCATCATTCTGGGCTTTTATGATGCACCCCACCATCGACTTAAATGTGGCAAACCAAGATTAAACACATGGGTCCAATTTTAACTGCATGGTAACAGATGCAAAAGTCTCCGTTTGAAGAAAAAAATATATACACAGCTCACAATCTTTAATCGCATTTGCAGCAGTCAAGTTGGCCTTATATTGTATCTTTGCACTCGGGAACTAGATAATTTTAGGAAAATAGGAAAAACCAGTGATGCGAACTTACATAAACAGATTGCCTTATTAGCATCGTTGACAGTTTAATTAAGTAATACACGTATATGAGAATTATTTTCGTTGCAAAATAGCCAAATAATTTGATTGTAATTCAATTTTATTCAATAATTGAGACATGTTATTTAGCAAATATACCCCTAAAGTGTACACCAAAGGTCACCACATTGTAAACTGCTGTGAAGTATCACTTTTACTTCAGTAAATGCCAGATGTCAGCAGCGATTTTTTGTTTCAAACTTAGGAATTCCTCAGAAATAATGTAATTTTAGCACACCATAAAATGAAGTGCTTTAAACTAATGTAAAACCCTTCAAATACTTTAACATTATGTTTTCAGGCCATGTTTTATTAACTTGTCCCATCAATTGTAAACAATTTTAATGTACGTGAATAATGGAGAGATTTATTAGAATTCTTCATTGCTTATTTTTCATTCATTTATTTTTCAAACGCAAATTATAATATTTAAATATTCTGAAAATCATAATTGTTATTATGCAAGCTTTTGTAGAACAGCACATCAATGTGAAGTTCATTTCTGTAGAGGTAATTGTTAAACGACATCTGGTTTTGTTACATTACATGTAAAAAAGCTATTTAAGCGGAAGCCCGCATTTAGGGGTCGCTTTTGGTTTACAGAGTCAAAAAAGTGTATTATCTGAAATTTTTTTAAGTAACTCGAGTCATTGTTTATTCGGCCTGTCTTAATTACGTTACTGGTTCTGTTTGCGAAATAATAAAGGCGAAAGAAATGGAGAAGAAAATTGAAATTCTGAATTCAGCTGAAATGAAACGAGCATGTGCACTGAAAATGCATCGTTTGCAGACGTAATAATCCGGGATTGAATGTGACACTTGAACCGTAAAATCTTCATTCATATATTCATGCAAACCGCGGTGAATTTCAAATGAGGAACAATTTCAGATCACTCTATATTCCACAATGAAAATTCCGTTAAAAGAAGATGAGTTATTTGTTCACTCAAATAAGGAAAACTATTAAATCAAACAAAAAATAAACACACATTGCATAGTCAACATTTCCATGTCCTTCTTTAGTTACCCCAAGCAATGCATTTGTAAAGAACATGCATTAATATTTTAGTTTTCAGTAAAAATTAACAAGTTTTCATAGCAGAAACCAAAGACACTTGCTGAATATGTACACCACTGTCAAGTTTGGAAATCTGATGTCGGGCATAATTGTATTATTGCTTAAATAATAAATTAGACTATATGCAACATAAAACCATAATGAACAGATATGGCACAAGAACAGGTCGATTGCAGACGGCGGAAATATCGAAAACAAAAACCTAACATTAATGCAAGTTTAATGTTTGTACCATCATACGCACGCCACACATTAATTTTTTTTAGTTTCCTGCAAAATAGGTAAATTGCGTTTCCATGACTCCTAGGTCTATTATACATAATAAATTCCAGCTAATGCCATTTGGACGATTTTTCTACTCATCACCATCATGCAAAGACCTGTGTTTTCCCAAGCTTAAATATGTGTATGTGGAAAGTTCAAAAGATCTTGATTGAATTAAGTGAAAGAGAGATCTCAAATTTAGTTTACAGGAAAATCCATGAAACTCATCCCCATGTTTACAAAATGTCAATATATTAATCATATGAAAATCGCAAATTTAATAAGAGATATTCTTTTTTCAAGTCGCAACCGAAGAACTTGATAATAAAGCTTCACATACTGTACTTTTGAAATTGGATTCTATTGAATTAACCTCGCGATGCATGCAAAGAGCTTTTGAGGTTAGCATTTCATCAGATACTTGCTAAAATTACGAGGTCCATGTTATTATTCTCATAAAACATCATTGGATATGTGGGTACATACGGGGCTTTATGGTATACACATAGAACTACATATACATAGTATATATATATTCTCAGGGAAATAATATCGATTGAGCCTGCATCAAAGGACCTTTATAGGCCTGGTGGAGTAGTAATGGTAGTCAGGTGATGCATGTGCAATCTAGAGCAATTTGCTTGAAATACCATTGGACATACCATAGACAAACATCGACCGACCAAAAGCAGATGTGAAAATGCACTAAACCGCTTTTCTGCTATTATATTTGCCATTAATTACTCAACAATACACAGGGAATCCTCAGTGCATGCTTACATTGAATGTTAATGAGCATTCAAATGCCTAATCATGCAGCTTTATATCCTAAAACTCTGAATAATATTTTCAAATCACAGCGTAATGTATATTAGCAGTTTGTTTCAGAATATCTACTTTAAAAAGCTTAATACCTCATAATATTACAGTGAACTTTACTTGAAGTGGCAAATGCAGCTGTTTATATCAATTGCAATTGTGTTTTTTGGAAATAAAAATAAAGAAATGGCAGGCAGTTCTCAAATTTACAGGATTGCAATTTATCCACTTTCATTTATGACTTAAAGCTTCAAATAATGAAGTGCTCGTGTTCATTGC
>WWPM01017455.1:0-11527 GCA_023279145.1 Glomeris maerens | reverse complement strand
ATCATCTTTTAACTTTATACAGAAACGAGCGCCATTTTTGTTGATCCATTTTTATCGCCGCTGCGCATCTATGGTCAGCTAAAACTCAACTCCGCAAATTTCATTACCCTCTTTTTAACAATCTAACCCACACACACACACACACGCCCAAATCTGGACGTGTGTTGTGTAATAATAAACCCCAATTGCCAAACAGTAGCCATACGAACGATGTTTTAAAACATGCACTTTAAACTTGTATTTAATTTATATTGCCATGCAGATGAAAAGCTTCTATTTAAAACCTGTTAATGGTATTGCTTTTTATTGTGATGATGCCTACTTTCTTGTACAAAATAGTTTGACATAATCATTAAAGGTGGTGACCTGACAAGGTTTTGTAACATACCCTGAAAATGACACCGTAGAACAATCTCCATAAAATAAGGAAACTACTTTTTGGATTTTTTTTTTAATAAAATTATTTTACGAGATATTTGGAGACAAATTGGAGTAAAGAGTGAAATGTTTGCACATGCGCAGTTGAATTGGTGACGTCACCCAATGACGTTGACTCCAAGTATGGAAAGCCTACTTGCTCAAACCAGTTTTGAGCACATGTGCAAGATCCGCCATTTTCTCTCACTATTGCTCGGGCCTTTTACTGCTACGGATGGCACCCATACATGTGGAAATTTGACACTTAGTAGGTGTATCTCCCCATCTACACCTGCTAACTGTCACTCCACTGTAGCAGATTCAACCGCTCGCAGTTTGAAAATGGCTACGCAGAAAAATCTGAAAATTTGCAGGAAGGTTCCACATTATGTGCAATATATTTCCTTCAAATTTCATAAATATTAAAAATGTCGAAAACTGCCATGTCAGGTCACCTTTAAGAATTTGTATTAATATGATAGATCAGTATGTTGTGTAATTTTTTGAATATTGCTTTTGCCAGTTAAGCAACACGAGTTTGAAATTATATCGATTTAATTTCAGTATACTGTATGTACAGTATTATGTTATCTTACATTGAGTCAGCTGATCTGTAATTAACTTACACCTCGTTATTAGGTGAGAATACTTGCGCAGTTGTTTATTAATTAAATGTCGGTAAGTATACTTAATTTCAGTTTGATTTATGAAAGAGGCCGTTGTGTTACAAATTAAACATGCCTAAAAGCGATAGGGTATTGGGTTATTTTTTGCACAAGATATCGATCGACCTATAGAGCTGGATTTTTATTTAATGATTATCCCATGATTTATGGGTTTTCACAGTCATAAGTGATGAAAAATCTTCTGTTCTAACAAGAGTAGAGTTGAATAGTTGTTCGTGCAACTTGAACCTTGTTCATAATTGCTCTGTAATTTTCATTTTCCTCTCTCTCCCTTCTCCCTATTCATGAAAACCAAAATCAACATAATTCTTTCCCATCATAAATATTTCTAACACGTTTCCGAAAAATTGTTCACACTAGAGAAAGGATTTAAATCTTCATTGTAATAAAAAAAGTTTTTCATTTGTTTGATTTTTTTTCTCTCTCTCATTTTCCATTTTCCATTTCGAATTATAACTATTCATTTGAAAATTTGGGCGTTATCCTGACCTACATTGGCCTTGGGTTTTTCACGAAATCTGTCTACTCGATTAGTTGGTTTTCTTTTTCTACTTTTGTGTTATTTTTTCCTAACTCTGCCGACGAGAATAGACAGTCTACTGTATGTTATAGTGAAGATTTGAGAACTGGGATTCCAGAGTGGGCCACATTTTCAAATCGCTGAAAGAACAAATGGACCGAAACGGGCTCAATTTAAGTGTGAAGATACTAACCTAGCTATTCAAGAAACAAATAAGAAACACCGACTTAAGAAACGCATGCTGAGAAACTACGCATGTTTGAAAAAATTTCCAATAGAATCAGTTTTAAGTTATTTTAAATACATTTTTTAAATTTTGAGATTAGATTTTACAATCAATGAAGGAAAGATTATGATTGATATAAGGATCCTTTACTTTATATTAACATACTAATATATGCTAAAAATTTAACACTTAGTAAGAGCTTATGGGAAATATTACATTTTGTAATAGTTAAAATTGGAGTTTTGTGTTAAATTTAGACTTTTGTGTTAAATTTAGGGAAATCCTGTTGAATTTTTATCTTTTATATTTCACCGCCGCCTACTCTTGACTAATGAGCAGTAATACAACTGCATTATGGTTTCTATAATTGGATGAACACAGTTTTCTTGTGTATTTCATGTGATAAGATAAGAAAGAGTTTGCGTTTTTAATAAGCAGGAATACCAATATGAGAAACAAGTATGCATGGTCGCCAAATTGCAATGCAAATTTGCAGTTAAATTGATGGGAATGGAATTTTGCTGGCACTGATTTTAGTTACGGTTTCATTTCATTCAATTATGAATTATGCGCACAGATACATATACTATATAGCTGGGAGTCAGAGTCAGAGTCAGAGTGACATTAGAAAGGTTATTGTCCTTTTGAAAATGTTTTAAGTTTTTTTCTCTCTCTATTTCTCAATGACGAAACATGAAATTGTGTCCCGCATTTCTTTTTGTGTCTGTCTGTATGGATAGAAATCTAGTCTGTCGACCATTGACCATGATGTCCAGTCCCACGCAGCTATTTGACATAATGTTGCCAACATTTTTCCATTCATTAAAAAAGTTTTCTGGGGCCACAAACCTTTGTTCAATTTTGTGTGCATGGGAAATAAAAAGTGTACATATATATTTTCACCCTTTCTATGAAATAACAAATAAAAAACCAATCAATGGCGAGTATTTTGCAGCTTCAGGGATCACCCATAAATGATGTCATTTGTTAAGGAGTTGTTCTTTGACTTGTAAGAAAATTTTGATATCGCATTTTTAAATTGTCATTTTAGTTAATATTCAATTTAGCAGTGCAAATATAACATTGGCATGAAATGAATGTACATTTTGAAGACTGCCTTTTTGAGTTCTAAGTAAAAATGTGCCATTATTTTAGAGTTTAGACGATTGTTGTTGCATATAATTAGAGTTTATTTACTTGGTGGTCTGGTTATTTAAAGTGTGTGTGCGCGATGAATTAATACTGCATTGAAATGAAAAATGAATGAATGCGAAGACCTCATTAATGTTTTGTGACTAATGTGAATTCATTATTGTCTCGAAACCACGGAAAGTAGTTTGAAGATAAAGGGGAATATAATTTTATTATAGGCTACAGGTGAATAGATTCGCTTTTTAAAAACCAGGCCACATTTCAGATGCCCATCTTGGCAAATAGGTTCACTAGACCGTGAATGGAGAGCGCATGCGTGCCAGCAAATACCAACAAAAGCTCATTTGCATATCGTTTTACCGAAAGCAAAACTACTACATTACTGTATATACTACCTACTTTTCTATATTGTAATTTATATATATATACCAATTTAATGAGTTTTACTGAATGTAGATCTTTCAAATCTTTGTCGTTCGGAAATAAGAAAACCTTGCGTGAAATTATTCCACCAAGTTCAAAATGAAGCCGATTTACACACTTAGATTATAAAAAAGAAGTAGTATATAAAATTGTTTGTCATCGACATTCACACGTGATTTAGATGAAGTTTTTGCTCTCGAATGCAAATTGTATCATTGACTTATTCCCTAATTAAAAACTGAAATTAAAAATGGAAGTAGAATAGAGATTTTGAATTTCATTATTGGTCAAATAACAAATGTTAGGCGTTTTAAAATTAAATGTACTCCTACTTTTTCGTGTTTATAGCTTATTTCATATTATAATATACATATTTCAATCTCTGTATTTATTAACTTTGCATTATTTCTAACAAAATACATTTGTTTAAAATTTTCCATTCGAACATTAATTTTTGTCCAAATTAAGTTGTTTACATGAAGTTTTATTTGACATTTCCAAAACATTTCACGCATTTTAAAATGTATTTTGCAATAAATATTGTGGTATTTTATTTTATGGTTTGTAATGGACGCTGAGTTTATTTCGAAATAACAATTGTATAGGAAAATAAACAATTGGTTTTTATATTCATTTTAATTGGTCTATTAATGATTTTGAAATGTGAAATAGGGGGATGGACTTTATTTTGTTTGATATACACTATGCAGATCACTGTTTTTCAATACAGCACCTACTATGATATGTAATTAAAGTACAATGAACAGTGTTATATAGTGCGTTGTAATTACTTTCCCAAGTGACACGTGAATATCAATTAATTAATTGTTTCATAAAATGTATGGTGGCTTTAACCTCTTCATGCTCAAAAGTCTAATGCAGAAAAAAGTATCCGAGTGGAAATTGGACGGGTAACGTCCTGTGTAAATTTTTCTTTTAACACCCCTCCCATGTAAGTTTGAATACACTATTCCACTGACACAGACACACAACACCATTTTTTACTCATTAATTTGCTTACATCTAAAGTTCCCTAACCGCTATTTAAGTAGGCTTATCTCAATTTCAGTGACGTTTTGATGTGTTTGGAAACGGTGTGCATTTCTAAAATAAAAAGACCTCGTTGCATATAGTTTGGACATTAAAATCGATCAATTCAAGTACAGTCCTCCCTCGATAATCCGGCGTTTTTTTTGGCCTTCCTCCTGAAATTTTTTTAGTAAACTTGTCCGGAGGTAAATAAAGATTTCGTTTTTAAGAAATTCTGTACATTTTTATCCTGATAGAATTTATTCCATTCACTCTGTTTCTATTATTTAATAGCCGTACCCGGCCACGTGTTGCTGTGGCTGTGGTGTACTTGGTCAACACCACTTTTCCCTTCCCTCAATTTGTCGTACGCATTTGTGACAATTCATTGCAAAGCATTCTGGTAAACAAAGTTACTGCAATTCAGCGAGGGCGACTTGAGGTGGTCACAACTAATAAGAAATGCCCTGTTTCCAAATCGATTCACTCCGCTCCACGCCGCGCCACTCCACTCCACGCCGTGCCGCGCCACGCCACGCCATTCCATCCGCGCCGCGCCACTCCATCCACGCCACGCCACTCCATCCGCGCCGCGCCGCGCCACTCCATCCGCGCCACGCCGCGCCACTCCATCCACGCCACGCCACGCCGTCCGCGCCACGCCACGCCATTCCGCCCGCGCCGCGCCGCGCCACTCCATCCACGCCACGCCACTCCATCCGCGCCACTCCATCCGCGCCGCGCCACTCCATCTGCGCCGCGCCACGCCATTCCACCCGCGCCGCGCCGCGCCACTCCATCCGCGCCGCGCCACTCCATCTGCGCCGCGCCACTCCATCCGCTCCGCGCCACTCCATCCGCGCCGCGCCGCGCCACGCCACTCCATCCGCGCCGCGCCGCGCCACGCCGCGCCACTCCATCCGCGCCACTCCGCATCGCGCCGCGCCAATCCATCTAATCCGCGCCACGTCCTGCCCCGCCCCAAGGAGGGTTGGAAATATTGTAGGATATGCAAGGCATGAAAAGGTCCGTGGGAAGGTTTGAAATATACTCACGGAGTTAATTCTGCGTTTTGCGATGAAATAACTGCTGCGTTGAACGACCCGATGTTATTCAGTGTTTTGAAAGTTAGGAATGTAATAGAAAAATTGGAACGAAGCAGAAAAATTGGAATGGAGAACCTTTATTGGAATTCAACAGGGAATTTGGAACCAGATGGCGTTATTTTTCTTGGCGATTAAGATTACACCTCTCACAGGTAATGGGCACCCAATAACACTCAGGGGGTGGATTGCGGCGCTTTGGCAAAATTTGGTGTAAATCGGTGCAGTAGTTTGGGAGGAGTTAGGTGTAACATACATGCTCTGTATGCTATTTGTACAATAAAGCGTAGTTTCTGCTGTTAAAATTCGTCATTATTAGTTAATCTCCGGTAATCCGGCGGTGCTCTGGTGCCATATCTGCCGGATTAACGAGGGAGGACTGTAGTTGAAACAAAAAATCAGTGACTTGATCACTAGGGGCAATGGTTATTGTGTGAAACTTGTGATGTAGGCTTTCATGGTGAAGGACATAGATTTTGAAACAATCATCATGCTGTGCACTGTCCCATAACTGTCAGTAGGTGGCCAGCAATAACTGCCATGCAGTAAAAATCAGGGCATGATGTTAAAAACTGAAATTCAATGTTTTTCCCTGTTGTACCTGTGCTTAACCATTCCATGCAGCAAAAATTGGAACATATATATATATTAATTGAATAAATCAATGTTATGAATTATAATTGAAAGAATTATTGTTTTTTGGTTTTGTTTTGCAATACCTAATCAGATCACTGTGTAATTATGGGAAACGACTTCAGTAATTTACGTTTATAATCACTTAAATAAAAGTATGTTGATGTCTATGTAGCATTAAAGCCAATTTATTTGCCACGGGTACTGCCAATATTCATTGACAGATGCTCTACTATAATATGCCACTGTTCTGGATTCTCTAATTTCATATAATGATAATTGAACTGATCTACTTCACTTTTTATGTTCAATTATAGTACGTTAAAAGTTAATTTTTTCCTTGTTTTAAATCTGAAACCAAATTGCTGTCGATAGAAATTTGGGGATCTGGGTGTAAAGTGTTATTACTTTAGACCCACCCAGTTCATTTAATTCCTATTTTTTGCGGTTTTGGAAGTGTGTGGATATACTGGATGTAGTTTTTAACTTTTTCTGGGATACACAGTTTATGCACCCTTGATGTTCTTGGCGACGATTTCAATATTGAGTTGTTGGGTGTGGTGAGCCATTGACCTCAAAAACTTTGCAAGTTTAGTGGCGGTTGTCCACGAGGAGAACCATGCACCTAAAATAAGAATCATCATGCATCCACAAAGTGTACTTTTTCTTTCCCCTGGGTTTTTAAAGCTGTTTTTTTAGGGGATCTGAAAGATTCCTATTGACGTTGTTGTATGGCTGCATGGCAAATAGTGCGTGAACGAATGTGGTGTAACAAGATGGCGGCCATTTTGTGTTAAATACTAACGATCACGGTGATGTTGATTGAGTTGAGAGCTGCCCAGGAGAGGTTGGAGTCGTTTGTAACTGTGAATTTCCAGATTATACAGGAACACATGTTGTTGGTTGATGATGGAGTCAGAAGGTCTTCGTTTGAGTATTCATCAAAAATGGCGCATGCAGCTGTTTAAGGAATTAAGGAAAAGTTAGAGGTGCCTCAACCCTCTTGTGCTTACATATACCACTCGCTTATAAATGTATGCACTTTAGTGCAATGTCTGCGAATGGTGTCACCCGAAATATATTGCAAGTACACATATTATACACGCCCTTGTATATAGGCCTCAGAAGACTTTTGTTACTTTTGGGCCTCAAGGGTTGCAAAGTGAAATTATAATGCGCAAATGTGTGCATGGCGAATTCAAAATGCTCTTTTGAAAATAATGGCGATGCAGGTGCAGAATTTCGTAATAAACCAGATGAATGAATGGTTGAAATTTTCTATTCTTGTTTCTTTATAGCTATGTCAATTTTGGCATAGCTTTTTTTTCTGCGAATGGGACACAAATTCCTGAATGTGAGAAAATGAAAGGTCATGTTTTGTTGTTCACTTGGTCACATGAATTTCATGTAATATAATGACAAATTGGATAGTGTTTCGGTTTATAATTTCATACAGTGATTAGGTATGGTGATAATGATAATAAAAGTCCACAAAGAAGTTATTAATTGCCATAACATTTAACTACTGTATATATATAGAAAACACACTGAATTATTAAATGTTGTACATAGTATATTATGACTTACAAGTATATAATAATATAATTATTTTGGATCTAATTACACTGCAGGAAGAAATACTTAGTGTTATTCGTTGAGAATTGTTTACAATAGCAATCTTTAAATTGTGCATGATGAAGAATCTTTCTTTTAATTTATTACTACTACTTGGATTTATTACAGGCTGCATTGTGTTTTTCTCAAATGCTGGGCAGCTTTCAAAAAAGACAAAAAGCAACGTTTTCTTTTCTTATTCTTTGCACAGTGTAAATTATATGCGTAGCATTCAAAATTATCTTTTTGGAAGGCCGTTGAAGGTTGTTATACCATTCAACAATGTTGAAACTGTGTCTGAAAAGAATGAAAAGGTTAACTTTGTTCAACGTCTAAATTTAATCTGGTTTCATAAAATAGGACTTGGATTTCATTGCGTTTTTCGTGAAGACAAGTTTTTTTTTAGGGTATAGTATAGTAAGTTATTTCAAAACTTGTTTTGCAGACTTGTTGGTGAATTACACAATGTTTCAATTAATTGTCGCATTTTATGACATTTATGTTGTGTCGCAATTCGACGATGACAGCTAGTAAAAATGTATGGAATTATAATTACTTTTGTTATTCCCTAGAGCCCAAACACTATTGTAATATAAATATTATCGACAAGCTGTAGTACGCTATTATGACAAAACTTTTAGACGTTGTTTAGGTAAGGGCCATTTGAAAGTTTGTCATTTTTTTATTCGCAATTGCAGTGAAATTTCAATATGAAAATATGCAAAATGCTGGGACTTGTGTTCTGGTTTCTTTGGTGTACATAAAATTTGATTTCTGGCGTCGTTCAAGGCCACATCAATGCAATCTATTGATGTCTGAAAAACCATATAAAATGTGGGATATAGTTTGCTGAAGCACCCTGTGTTATTTTTAAGTTAACGACCTCCACAGATGTCTAAAACGTATTCTTTCCTTTTTCGTTGCCCCTTTTCTTTTTAGAAAGTATATTACACTTTAGAAAAGCTATAGAGGAATTGTGTTTTTTTGAAGATGTGAAAGCAAACCAGGCTTCGGTCAAACTTTTATATTGAGGAGGAGTTATATGCCTTGGGCCAGGGAGTAGTCTTAATTTAATCCCAATCATCGCCATCATCTCAGTCTCTCTAATTCCTTATTTTCCATCTCCTTCCTCATTCAATTCAGTTACACCCTGTACACATTTATATATGTATACCTTTGTGGTGTCTTGCAAGTGTTTTTTTTTTGAAATTTGAAGTGGAAGTTAATTCCCTCATTTACCTTCAGAGTAGTTTTATTTTATTTTATGCCACAATCTAAATATTGGTATATCAAGACACAAGTTCTGTCTCTTCAACTATATTATGTACTGGGTGGTCCAATAGTCGTGATGCACGTTTCTTGCATTATTTTTTTTGTTCCACCTCTTTTCTTGCATACTATATGTTGTAATTCAATTCAGAAACAATAGGCAACCTTACTGTTACTGAAATCTACGAGGAACCGTTTGCCATTCAGCCAAATAGGACTTGTGAATAAAAGAATGTCCCAAGTTTATTTATACATGTTTTTCATGCTTTCAAATTGTGCACTTGCATTCATTGTTTGTAGAGCAGTTAAACTACTCGTTGTTAATTGTGGGTTACTTGTGTATTATACAACTGCCCTGCTATTTTTGAATAACTATATCAGATGTAAGAGCTAGATTTAGTATTTGGTGTATGTTTATTATTTGGGAAAGGAAAAAGAATTGAATTGATGAGGTTTATATGTTACTCTTATTTCTACAATCTATAATCTTGATATTGTTTATAGTATTTCTTATTTATAATAAATTAGCAGACACAAAATGCAAAAAAAAAAACCATTCCAAATCAGAAACTTTAACATTGTGGGATATTGCTTCAGGATATTAAATTGTTAATCATATTGCATATAGCCACTTGTTTGAATTTGTTGAAGATATTTAATTCATTCGAAAATAGTTTTAAAATGCAATGATCATGATTAATTTAATTAAAGTTTGACCAAGAATTGATTTTGGGTAACACTATCAAATATCAATTGACCTTGAAGGTGGCAGTCAAGGCCAGACATGTACTGTATATGCAACATGGCAGACTTTCATCTGTAGGCCTATATAGCGTGCAATTGCAAAGTTGTTGGCACACTGTTAATTCAATGCTGCTATATTGGTTTTTCATTATGAAGTGCTGTTATGTAATTTTGTTGAGTAATAGTAGCCTAGTGTGTTAACTTAGCTGTGTGTATGGTAGGCGTGACATTATCGAGGTCGGCCATTTTGGATTCGGAGCCATTCAGTGTCAGACTCGTTTGTAGCAAGTTTCAATGCGTACAGTTAAGAATGATGAAATGGCGCAGCAATAATGACATTGGTTTGATGCGAGCTGTGATAGATTGTATAGTTAGAGAGGTTTTTAGTTTGATGTCGTTGTGTTTGTTGTCGGTTTGTTTGCGGCGAATTCAGAAATTTCAAAGTAAGCCGCGACCCGAACGCTGATTTCACTTTTTGGCCAATGAGTCACGAAATCGTGTTTTGGGTGGTGGCCATGCATAATCTTTTTGCCATATTCATAAAGCTAGCTAGCTAGCTTCAGGTCGACAATTACTAAAACAGTTTCAACCATTTTCACTTGCCATTTTCAGTGAAACATTTCACCAACTTGAAAGCAAAAGTGAACCAGAATTTACGCCTAGCTCTATTTCTCACATTTTTTTTTCTCCCCACCAAACTCTTATTATTCTATTTCTTATCTGCAATTTATTATGACGTACCATAAAAAACAACTATATAATAGCTAGCAGCTATTCTTTCTGCGTTGTCTGTCTCATAAAGGCATGCAATTCTTGGATTGCCTAGAAAATTCATGAAATGTATAATTCCTGGAAAAGCAATTTCATTTTAAATTTATTTATGGAAATTATGTTAGAATTCTATATTTATAGTTTTTACGATGCAGTAACATTTTATCTAATCTTTTTCGGAGGAATAAAAGTTATGGGCTTTTGTATAAAAAATTGTCTTCAATTGAAGAGTTTTAGAAATTTGTTAGAAATTTGACGAAAATTCTAATATCCAGGGTTAGATGAGCTTTAGATTATTAAACTATTGAAAACCGATCAGTTTCTTAGTTGTTAATCCGAATTACGGGTTGAATATTCAATTGAAATAAAAATGCATGTTCTGGAAATAATTTACATCGATTATTTTGGACACTATAAATTATCCAATTTGCACTTTGTGTTCATTTCAACGCCTATTTTTGTTTAAAAAGCGTTGTTACACATGTAAGGTATGTATGTACATAAGTTGTTTTGTTTATAGCAGCAACAACCTTGCTCTGAATTCAATTTTGTGCACGTAATTTGTTGAATTTCATTGTTTTCTCTATTCGTTACTTCAATAGCACAATTGCGCAATGCAAGTCTATGTTATTTTTATTATTAGATTGTTGCTATTCAAGTATACCATAAAACTCACTCAAGGATGTCTTGTACTGTTCCAAAGCATTGGTTTTTCTTATGTATATAATCAAGAAATTGACCTGATTCAATATATAGCATGCAAACCACAAACTATAACCATTTATGTTTTAATTGCATTATAGATATATTAGATTAACTAAAGGTATTTTTTTTTGCTTTCTTATAATTGAAATGTCCCAATTTGTAATTGTTACAGGTGGGTTAATTTAAAAAGCTGGCACAATTTGTAAAATTAGCCTACTAAATTCTTGAAATTGTA
>WWPM01017428.1:0-12731 GCA_023279145.1 Glomeris maerens | reverse complement strand
AGCTACCACTGCAATAATAACTTGTTCCCCAAGTGTTGAAATTACAACTTGATAAAAAAGAAAAAGGTATAAAAGACGAGGCGTTGCACTTTGGCTTCGCCGATTTCTTGTCTCTTGTCCTCCTTTGTCAGCCACAATGTGTAGTTATTTAGGCCTATACGTATAGTGAATTTTGTAGAAAATAAGCGATGAATGACGCCCAGAAGGCCGGAATGCGTGATAAAAACAAATAGGCGAGGCTTGTTTTATATTTGCGGTGTGCTTGGAATTTACTTACTTTCTGAGATAACAACAGTGAAAAGTTGTTTTGAAAATATGTTCTACATAGAAGCGAAGCGAAGGAGCGCCATCTGGCGGATTGAATTCGAATTTTACGCGCATTCGCTGCAGTGCGAACCTTAGGAGTATATTCCACATTGTGACGTCATCACGGTGCATTCGACACCGGCACAAAGCGTATTGTGACGTCATCAGAGTGCGTTGGCTCACGAAAAAGCTAGTTCCATTGGCATGGCCTGTGATCTTTGTACTTTTTTGTTTGTTTTTTTGATATGTGACAAAGTTTCCTTGAATTTTCACGTAGGAATGCAGTGAACGACCCCGATTTTTGCGGAATGCGTCATGGGTGATTCAATTTTGTGTTTTCATTTTATATGGGAAAAATTTTTCTTTTTAAAGTTGTAAAACAGCTGCATGGCATGTATGTTTGAGGAATTTGGGTTAGGATGTCGTTTCCGACTCCCCATAGTTCCTCTTGAACCCAAGGAAACGCCATCTTTTTATCATAGTATCATAGGGATCCCAGTGAGAAAGATATGGTATCTTTTTTTCCGGAAATGAGTGGTTTCAAGAGATTTCGCATCAGAATTATTAAACAATGGAAGAATCGACCAATTTAAGCGATTCGATTGTGCATTATTATTCGATATGTGCACTTTGATCCGACCCTGTTGTAAAATAACATAGCTGACAATGACAAGTGTAAATTTGAATAACCAGCAACAATAAATAAAAAAACTGAATGAATGGCCCAGTCAGCGGCTCATTTTTATAGGTCAATTATTTACTGGTGTGCGAAAATTGTACGACAAATAATTTAGTATTTTCAACGATAACTACAAATACAAATTAGTTTTCCAGATTTGCCAAATCTTTAGCAAAAGCTAACTCAATTAACAGTAATAATATGGCGCTACAGTATGTCCTTTAGTAAATTTCAATAACTATAATAACCCCAGAAAATTCTGCAAACTTTTATGAAATCCATTGAGAATTTAGTTAGAAAATATGGGAAGCACTGCATGATTATTTTTGTAAAACACAATTACGTATTTTAGATGCTGGAATTAGTTTGATGGTCTTCTATTGTGGAGACATCCAATAGGGAAGTGAAAGATGAATTGAAATATAGCACATTGTAGATGTTTGTGGGATCCTGCTACAAGACAGTGTGTGATTGGATTACATGAAACAACACTTGTGACTTGTGTTATACATATTAACTTGTCGATGTATAGCTTATATCAGTTCACGGCATTGAATAGAGATCCTCCCTTGCTCTATTGAATGTATAGGACTATCTATATGTATAAGTACATGATTGAATGTGGCTTCCATTTTTGTTTTGGTGAAAGTTTCGTGATGTTCATAGGGTTTCATTGTTTTAAACTGAAGGGCGAGGGAGATCAAGTTACTTCTAACATCCTGTGGTGAATAATTAATATACGTGTTTGGATTGTTTGCTATAAAAATTAATTTTAAATTATTGAGAGCGCCATATAATTTAATTGGCATAAACTGTGTGTGAAAGACAAATTGCAGTAACCAAATATAGGTACGCAACATAGTTTTTTGATTTCCTCGGAATCCTGACAATATCGCTGAACTGATTGGCTAAAAACAAAATTCTGTTCAAACATACTTTCCTTTTATTTTAAAGTGGTCTGTCTCAAAATGCAGATGGCAGCACTTTAGTTATTTTATTTCTAAGATTAGGTTAATTGGCCAGAAAATGTGGGTTTTTCTGTCATATTTCATCAGCCATATACATTTTTGCTTTTTCCATATTCATAAACAGGTCATCGCAGTTTAGTTGTTTGAAATTGTCATGGATAATAATGGAAAGGGCTAGAATACATGTTTATTTTGAACTCTACTAGACACTCTGGCTCTGAATGTACTTTTTTTCCTCAAATTGCAAAATATGGATGTATGGCATTCCCTGAATAATGAAAAATTCCAAGTACAGTTAAATTGTACATGCATAGTAGTACGTAGTAGCAAGTGTGTCAACTTTTCAGTTGACTTTTCGATTGCGATGCAGATAATTGTATGGTTCATTGCACGTGAAGTCAACCATCACCTTCTAATCACTACTAACTTCCGCTTTCAGTTGTTTACACTATATTTACAGTATGTCAGAATGTGCTTTTACAAATACCAAATACTAAATGAATAAAGTTTGTACTGCAAAAGCATTTCTAGTACCACAATGAACATGTGCCATTAAAATGCCTCAGAATTAACAATTGCATGATTCTGGTGTAACAATTGTTTTTTCTCCCCCCAAGGTCACATTATTTCCATGAGCATTGTTTTATTTTACCATGTGTAGGCTGTTGGTGTACACATCATTATGTACCTTTGCTCAACGGTTTTGTACCTTTTTGTTCGAGATTCGCAGATGTCCGGAAATCGCAGCTGTACCATTTTCAATTAAAAAGGCGTTTCCTTTCTGTTTCAGAGTGGGAAGTTGTCCATGAACAACAACGAAGACAAGAGTGGTAGGAGCACTCCTCAGTCGCCCTACAAAGACGACTCGGACCATCGAAGCCTAAGCAAGGTACAAACTGTTAATACATAACAACACCCTTCAAAAACTTGAATAGATCATTATTGGGAGTTGGTCATCTGAAACGTCCTTTGTGAATAACTTGTGTAGGTGTGGAAACAAAGCGCAAAAAAAACTCCATTTAGTTTTGATATTGTTTACTGGTTTATCTTTGAATTAATGGTGTTTGTTTCTCTACAGTAATCAAGGTAAAGTTGCATAGAGTAAATTTGAAGTCCTACACTGTGCTAGTCCATGTACATTACACAGAGTTGCAAACCAACAAGGAAAACAAATATCAGGGAATTTTCATTAAAACCTTGAATTTTAAGGAAGGGAAAATTCATGAAGACACAAACTCGAGAAATTTGAATAAAATCATAATTTAGAATCGTGGCATGTTCGTCATTGAAATTTATTCCATGGGGTCAATTCATCAACAATCACTTCTTGAAATGTCATTTGTCAATGTTTCATATTTGGAGGCGGAGTTTCAAAAGTGTGAATGACCTATGTGACATAAGACTATGCGATTTCCAAATGAATATTAAGTATGTAGCAACTGTGTGCTAAATGTCAAGATGCCAAATGTGGCATCATTCAAGTAAAAAAGTTAAAACAAGGACTTGTGTGTTTTTGCTGTCCGCCCACACACTTACAAGAAACGCTCATCAATCATTCTTTGTTTTTGTGGTTCCAAATAATGATTTATTTGTTTTTACCACGGCAGGCATCTTCACACGATGCGAATGATAGTCCAGTTGCAGGATCAAGAGGCTCTGTTGACCGCATGTCATCTTCAGGGTCAACCAAGAGTGCCAATGATGCACCATCACCTTCTCCACCATTGAGGAATGCTAATGGCAATGGTACTTCGCCTGCGAATGGTCATCATGCAAATACAGGCAATCAGCATCTGCGGCCAACCAGTATGCCAGTGTCCCCTTCATCTGCATCCAACTCTGCGAATGGTCTGAATTTGAATATGACCGTGCAAGAAATGAGGGCCAAATTGGCCCTTCGCAAGAAATACGACCCCAAGAAAGACTCGATGGACATTAAAAAGAAACACGAAATTATCCAAGGAATGTAGTAGTAGTAATAGTAGTAATGAATGACATGTTGGTACGGTCCATACATTACGGAAACTACAACCGATGACCAATGCGCTTCGTATCCTTATTGTATTTTTTGTTGACACTGTAGAATATTTTCTTGTATTGCTTGTTTCAGATTCAGATTGAGACATTGTCATTGACATTCCTCCAGTAACCAGAAAAAAATGTATATTGCTGCCCAAACCTCTGCAACGCGTTATATGAAAAACGTGCGAGGAATTGGGAAAATGAAATTTAACGGTTTGTATCTTGATGACACGAGGTGAGAAGATTATTGTGTTCGAGTTGCGATTGTTCATATGCAGATGAGGACTTTGTTCCCATATTCGTGTGCTCTCGGATGACATTTCATATAATATTGTAGTAGTCTTTGCTTGCCAGAGATTTGCGAGCGCAACATTTTGTAGCACCAATGTGCCTTACTTTTGATGTATGCTAGGAAATGAAGGAAGTTTGTAATGTTGCTCTTTTTTTCTTCTTATCCCAAATGGCTCACTGTACTTTTTTTGGAGAAATATTTGTACTTTAATATGTTTAAAGTTCGCCTGTAAAATCTCTTCCATATTCAGTATTTACAATTGATGTACCAATGGAGTACTAGATAATGTTACAAAGAAGAAACCCTTCTCGAACTATAGTGTTGCGTTTACAAGTAATTGTCAAATATTTAGATATAATGAGAAATAAAAACTAGTTGTATCCTTTAATCAAATCGCAGGTATACAATGTTGGCAACTATATTTAGTCTTACATGGCAGAAAGCAATACGTGCTCAAGGTCAGAAAGAATGGCGTGCAAAAATTGAAATGATTTCAGTGTTAAGGATGGATAATAATTTTGATTGGCCAAGGTGCAATTCAGCTCCAGCAGTACTTAATTTCCAACGTAATTATTTACTTCCTTCTAGCAACAAATGTTTGCATGTTTGCCAAATTTGAATGCGTTGTTAAAATTACTTTATTGCAAACTGCAGAGTTCGAAATTACAATTCACTTGATGAGAAATAGTTGCATTAATTGATTGGATTTTTAGCTGGTGTGTGATTTAAAATTTAAATTGAATGGTATACAGATAATGAAATAAAAATATTGTTTATGCTAGTTAATTAGATTTTCAAGAGGAAATAGTTGGCATCAATGTTCCGGCTGGGATGGTAATGAAGCGAAAGACACCATTGAAACGCGATTTTTATATGTATATCTATGAAGTTTATTACCTATGGGTTTTCTTAAGTTTTATAATTAATTATTTATTTTTTTGTTTCGTTATGGGTAATATGACTTTTAGTGAATTTTGTTATATGTAGGCCTACAGGTTATAAAAGGATGATGGGTATTGCATTGTGTGATGAACCTTGTTTAGATTCCAACCCTTTTGAATTACAGGCATATCATTTGCTCCATGGAATATGATTGTCCAAATGTGGGATCGAATGTTTTTCAAGAATGCCTTCAGCTCCATGTTTAGCAAATGGCAGCAAGTCACAAGTGGCTTGTCTTCATATGGCATTTACAAGTAGGTTTCATTATTCCCGATTCAGGTATGATAAGGGATCATCCATAAAATACGTTCGCTAAAATCGCTGAAATTTGGACCCAAATTTTGTCCAAACTTTGCAAATATTCGGATTTCATTGCACTGTAATGATGGGAAAAATTGATGAAAGCGCACGTACATTATGGAATTATACCTCCCCCATTTTATTGTACACTTTTGTCACAGTCGCCAAAGACCCCCTCCCCCTCAAAGCGAACGTATTTTATGGATGATCCCTAATTCATATTGTTCTTCGTTTATTTTTCTTTATGCTCGAAGTTAATTGCTTGTATGTGAAAATTAATGTTTTCAAAAGGGTAAAATTGAACTTAATCAACAAGCTAGAGACCACAATAATTACTTTGAATAACATTTGACATTTTATTCATTATTCAACTATGAATGGATTGTGCAAGTGGCATCCACGTTTGGTTTTTTCGTGTCACAAAATCGCATTGTCACACGTAACAACTTCATTAGCAATAGCGCCTTAGAATAGTAAAACCTCGGGATCGGGTCACCTGGATGATCGGGTCGCCAAGGGCAGGCACAGAATTTTTCTTCCATAGACTGTGTGTATTAGCCTGTTGGTTTATCGGGTCACCCCGGATATCGGGTCAAGGGCCGCCAGTTTGATCCCCTTGAGCATATGCAGATCGGCGAATCACCTGGGGTTTGCTGTTGAGACATAACTGCCGCTATTTCCATGTTTGGATGAGTCACCACTTTAATTGCTGTAAAACGCTCCTGCTTTGGGCATTTGGGCAAATGTTATTTCTCTAGTCAAGCGTTTTGGGTCATAGCTTCGTTGTTTGCAGGCTACTCTACTAGACCAAGGAGAGCATCAAGCAAACATTGCGGTTTTCTGAGCAGTGAAACAGTATGGCAACCAAAACCAAGAAAAAACGTGTTGAATTGGGACTTGCAGATCGAGTTAAGGTTATTGAAAGCAACAAATGTGGAAATAGCCATCGAGTGATTGCAAAGAAATTCAACTGTAGCAGGAGCCAAGTACAAAGAATTTTGGAAAAGAAAGAGGCAATTTTGCAGGAATGGACTGAATTCTCAGCACCAAAGGATCGAAAGAGAAAACGAACTGGGAAATTTGAGAAAGTGGAAGAAATAACATTGCAATGGTTTCACGAGGTGTCGGCAAAACGGGTTCCCATCAGTGGGCCAATGATTCAGGAAAAGGCAAAACAGGTAGCAGCAGAACATTCAATTCAAGTGTTTACTGCCAGCAATGGGTGGCTTCAGCGATTTAAGACAAGGAACAACATTGTGTTCAAGGTACTATGTGGTGAGGGTGGAGATGCTGATGAAAATATTGCTAGTGACTGGAAGTCAAGACTGCCCGATTTGCTTGAAGGTTATAAGGAAGCAGACATATTCAACATGAACGAAACAGGATTGTTTTTTCGAGCTTTGCCTACTAGGTCTCTTATCCAGAAGGGAAAAGATGCTAAAGGAGGTAAAATGTCAAAGGAGAGAATTACGATTGCGTTCTGCTGCAGTGCAATGGGTGAAAAGGTGAAACCACTGGTGATAGGAAAAGCGGAGATGCCACGGTGTTTCAAAGGGGTCAATGTAGGATCTCTTGGAGTGCATTGGTGCGCCAATCGAAAATCATGGATGACGACGAAAATTTTCCTTAATTGGCTGAAAAAATTCAATCTCACAATGAAACACCAAAACCGAAATGTCCTTCTTCTTCTTGCCAACGCCCCTTGCCACCCACGGCAAACTCAATTTAGCAATGTCAAGACTCTCTTTCTTCCTCCAAATTTTACATCCAAGCTTCAACCACTTGACCAAGGAATAATTCGTGCCTTCAAGCTCCAATACCGGAAGCTAATGATGCGCACATTAGTTATGCGTATAGACACAGCAAACAGTGCCTCAGAGTTGGCAAAGTCGCTAACTGTCCTGGACGCGATTCGCTGGACACGCGCTGCATGGGAGCAAGTCAGCGTATCAACAATTTCCAAGTGCTTTGCCATTTGTGGCATTGCAAACGCACCTGCTGAAGACATTGATGAACCTGATCTTACAAATTTAGAAAATATAATTGGCATTAGTGAGCCATTGTATGAAGAAGATTTGGAGGTTTTTAATACGTATCCACAGGGAGCAACAACAGAAGTGGCTGAAGAGGAGGCAGTTTTTGGGGAATCCGGAAGTGAGGAAGAGACAATAGAGGAAAACAAAGTGACAAGTTCGGAAGCAAGTGGAATGATTAGAAGATTGCGATCCCTAGTCACAACGTATTCTTCTCAGGGTGATGAGCACCCCTCTGTGGCAACACTTGATCGACTCGAGCGCGAGATGCAAGAGCAATTTTTGAAACCGATATAATACTACACAGAAAGCGTTATTTGATTATTTTAAATAAATTGTGCAGCGTATAACATGTGTACTGTATTCATAAATGTGTTAATAAAAAATTCCATACCGCCATTGTAAAATGCAACGCAGGAAATTTTTCAAAAAATTGTGATATTTTATCGGTTAATCGAGTCACCTCATAGATCGGGTCGCATTGAGGCAGGTCCCTTGGGTGACCCCATTAACGAGGTTTTACTATATGCGTGCATATGTTGCTACGACAAATCGTATACGTAATAAATGTGTTTGCAAATGATTACGACAGCGGAATTACATTTTCAAGTGTTCGTTTTCAAACAAAACACTGCCAAAAATTGAAGATCAATTTCTGAAAACAAGCAGGGTAGGGAATAATTCTAAAATAATTAATGATGACGCCAATGTACGTGGGCGGAGTCAAGCGGTGATTGTAAATAACACCTCGGAGTGGAGCGTCGTTGTTGGCGTTCGTCGATTGGTCGATTCACGGTGTTTGGGTTACTCGGCATACGAAATCCTGATATACATCAAATGGAACGAGGTGCAGATCCCATCGTTGTTGGATGTTGATTTTTCACCATCTACCTTCGCACAACGCTTGATTTAAATCATCTGTATTGAATTGTAAGTATATTGTTGGTTGGGGAGTTAAAACCGACTTAATTTATCATTTATTTGTGTGTGATTTACCATACTATAATCGTTTTGGTTTGTGCAACGGTGGCGCACGTTGCGCTTATTACCCATTAGAAACTAGGCTTAAAGTAATTCATTGGAAAGAAACAATTGTGTAAACTGCGAATCGTTTGCCGTGTTTAATCGGTTTTCAGTGTCGTTTTCGGAGCTAGGATTTTGAATGCAGTACGTTGATGGATAACGATTGGTTCCTTTGTCTTCGGATGATTCAACGAATTTCGAAATTACTGTACAGTGAGTAGGTGTGAATAACCTGGCTGAAATTCTTTTGATACTGTCACACGGTTCATCTATTTTCAAACATTTAAGTTTAGAATGAGACGGTGATAAATTGTGAAGTCGCTGAAATACATTTGCCAATATCCAAGCTGCCAATTACATTATCCAGTATTGAAATATATGCAAGTTCGGCTTGTTAAGCCGTTTCTTAATCTCAAGATGGCCGTTATAAGAACTGGTTTTGACAACTGAATTCTTCCAAAATACTCTTTTTAGACGATAATCGAATATGGAAATAATTTGTTAAGATGGCAAGGATTCTACAGATTACATTTACATTGCTGTCAAAAACTACATTTATGTATGTTAATTGTATATTTATTCAGTTGGCTGTGACTGAATAAATTTCAGTTCCAATAGTAATTGTAAAAAACCCTGAAGTTGTTTTGACATATTCAATTACCCATCTGTCTACTTGGTCCACTTCAGTGAATGTTTAGGAAATGTTTTTGGTAAAATTTCAGCAAATTCTGGCTGAAATTGTATCTCAACCTAATTTGAAATGAGGAAAATTGCCTGTTTCGAAATACACCTTGCAATATCAAACAACGTCATTGATTGATATTGAAGCTGTAAACATGAGATTCTTGTAATATTACTTGTTGCTAATCTAAATACGAGGGATTGGGGTGTTGGAAAGTTGTGCAAGTAAGTTTGTAGTTCAGTTCAGGTCGATTATAATCTCAATAATTTTGACCTGTTTAAAAACTGTGGAAAATACAGGACATGTTACATGTAGGTGTGGCTGGTTATAAGAAGTTTTCTAGCTGTGATTCATATACATTGCATTTTATGACCAGAAACTGACACCAGCAACAAAATGGCTGTCAATGTCTACTCAACCAGTGTGACTTCTGAAAATTTGAGTCGCCATGAGATGTTGGCCTGGGTCAACGATTGCCTTCAGACCAAATACACGAAAATCGAGGAACTGTGCACTGGTAAAGTAACATATCAACACTGTATCAATTGTCTATTGTACTAGTGTGTACCCCTAAACATGTTTATTTGTTTGTTTGGTTGCAGGAGCTGCATACTGCCAATTCATGGATATGTTGTTCAGGGGTAACGTGAACTTGAAGAAGGTGAAGTTCAAAACCAATCTGGAGCACGAGTACATACAGAACTTCAAGATTCTTCAGGCTTCTTTCAAAAGGATGGCAGTAGACAAGGTCTGCAACAATTAGGAAATGTGACTCTGTCTGTAGAATGGAAATGCATTTGAAATTGCTAAGAAAAGTTTCTAAAAACATATGAAAGTGATAAAGTTAGTCGTGCTCACAATACACCGTGATTCAATTATGTTTGGTAAACACATGGTGGGTGATTTCTTAAAATAGGAGGTGATTATGAAGTTCTAGAAGCAAGTTACGTGTTTGATATAACGTATCTTGGTCTGTTAAGACGGCCCAATCACGGAGCATTTTTGTCAGTTCGCTGTTGAACCTTTCATTGATTACTTAAATCAAAACTCCAGATTTATATCATCTTTGCTTAGAATAAGCATCGGAATAATTTACCTTTAGGGGGAGTAGAACGGTAAGATGCAAATCTTATTCATGGAATATGTAAATGATTGACTAGTTCGACATTTTCATTTGGTTTAGTTGCAACTTGTATTATGAAATTGCACCACTTTCATCACATCATTTATACCCTTGGAACTTCTTTGTGTTATGTCATCTAATTTGGGTAAATATAAATTCAGATGACTACAATGTTTTTGGATTTGATTTGCTTGCCTAGATTATTCCTGTTGACAAGTTGATAAAGGGAAGGTTTCAAGACAACTTTGAGTTTCTTCAGTGGTTCAAAAAGTTCTTCGATGCCAATTACGATGGATCTGAATACAACGCGCTTGAAGCCCGTTGCGGAGAAGATGTAGTTAGCGGAACCGGAGCGCCAGCGAAATCTGCACCCGCTGCCGCTAGAAAGCCAGTTGCAAGTGGCGGTTCCATTCCCACCCATCGCGCTGTTGTAGCACCAGCTAAGCCAGGTGGTTTCCCCACACTTTCTCTATACTATTGTACCAGGCTACAAAACATTGCACTAGCAGACTGTCGAGTATATTCACATATTCTCACAAATTTGTACATGTGTAGTCATATTTGAGAAAATGGTAATGTCATTCCTATTAAGTTAGAAAAAAACTAAAGAAATTAAGAACGCAGGAGCTCGCCCCCGTCTTAATGAAATTTGTATTACAATAATTGGAATTGAATTTTTGCTTATGCATTTCGGTCTGATTTAATAATAAGTACACGCGTCAATGATTGCAGGTAATAAATATTTTTTATAATTGGCATCGATTACTTCCAGAATCACCAACGAAGCTTGTGTATTCCTATATTCTTGACGACATTTCCTTGTATTTCCGATATAATTTGAGGTGAATTGTGCAATTGTTTCATTACACAATTTTCTAAAGTACATTTCAAATAGTGACACACTTTTACGTCTGCATTTTATCTTGCATGAAATACTCTCATTTGTTTTATTTGAATGGTAGATGTATACTTTGCAATTGAAAGTTTTCTTGACTGATTTTGTATGTTTATGCAGCCACAAGGTCGCCTTTGAATAGGGCAACGGGAGTCGTGAAGCCCTTGAATTCGCAGTCGCAGGGCAGTCATGGAGATGGTCAGAAAGCTGATGAGCTGCAGGCACAGGTTGGCATTTTAAGAGAAACGTTTCGCTTTGTTTCCGCAATGATTGTTTTTGCTCGCATCGTTGCCGTTTTCAGATCTCCGAGTTGAGATTTGCCGCCGATAGCTTGGAAAAGGAACGTGATTTTTACTTCAATAAGCTGCGAAACGTGGAGGTACTGTGTCAAGAACACGACCCGGAAGTTGAACCATTTGTGCAGAAAGTCCTGGACGTTTTGTATGCAACGGAGGTGGGAACAACTTCTGATAAAATACAATTGCAGTGAACGATGATTGCTATAATACACCGGCAACCATCAACAATCTAGTCTTTCATTGCAAGCATTTGCTCAACGATAAGCGAAGCTTCGTCGATATAATTAACCTAATTCTATCGTTAATTATAAATTGCACCTGTATATATTATGTACATAACTAACTAATTGAGTTGCAATAAATTTCAACATGGAATAATGCATGTGGAAGTGAATTGAGCAATCACGGTTCACTGTTTCTTCGTGTCGGTGATGTGGTTACAGACTGATGGACCGGACTGGTTTCTATATTAGGAAGGTTTTGCGGCCCCAGAAGATGACGATGATCTTGGTGAAGATGGACATGGAGTTGAGGAACAGCAACCTCTTGACGATGAATTGTACTAACTTCGTTTTTTTATGGTAGCGTAAAAACAACGGCCAGGTAAAAAAAGGGTCTCTTCTAAGAAATGCGGTTACAAACTTTTCATGTGGGAATTCTATTCTGAAATAAGCTTCAATTGACTGCGTTGTTATTAAGCCGATAAAAAGCTGACACTTAACGATACACGTAGTGATACGTTATTTGCAAATGAACGGAAACTTGCATTTTTGTTGTTGCTTATTTCCAAATGGCATTTTTTTTGTCTCTCGATCAAACTTGATTGTTAAATGCTGCGAGAATATAAATGTTGAAGCATGCGACTGTTCCTCCAGATTTGGGTAAAAGTGATATTCTTGCTTGTTAATTTGCAGCTTGCTTGCAAGTGAAATCATTAAATTACAGATACTGAAAAATGTGTTTAGAATTTGTTGACAAATCTGCCCCATATCCGCCTATAATAGTAGTTTTGCTCTTCAAAAGTTCTAGTTTATTCCCAGCTCTGTTCAAGAAAAATAGCAATATGTTTCCCATAATAGAATTGGTGGGATCTTTTAATGCAATGAAAATGGTATGTTTTGGGCATCTGTTAATAGTTTATCACATGCTGCATGCTTTTGAAACTGC
>WWPM01017391.1:0-19571 GCA_023279145.1 Glomeris maerens | reverse complement strand
TAAATTTTCCTGTATAGAACTTTATAATATCGTGTTTGGATGTCTAACAACCAGAATTCTAAACTCTGTAATAAATGCAGATTTGAATTTTTACGTTTTATTCCAGTGCATCACAAGGTTGCAGATGGACATCATGATATTAAAATATTAATGAGTTTAGTTGGAAAAGTATTTCGATGACGATTACAAGGTCTATATACGTATAAATAAGTTCGTTTACCGACGACTTGAGTGAGGCTATGAATGTCACTGTTATATTACCTATCTGAAGAACTCTCTGATATCAAAATGGCACCAGTATGTCATGGGATAAGATTCCCATTGGGTTTTATCAAAATTCAAGGAATACATTTTTATAAAGGTTGAGCGATTTATGTTATAGGTACGTGCATAACATTAATTTCAACTTTGAAGCTAAGGAATTATGACAAGTACAGTAGGACCTCGATATAGCGTCTCCCGCTTACGACGTTATTCCGCTTATAACATACAAATCCAATTTAACCGAATTTCAGCATATCTTTTTAGTGTTAGAAAATCCCGCATATAACGAACCCGCTTATAATGAAATCCCGTTTATAAAGCAGATATTTCGCTGCAACCATCCGGATATAAAGTTTTTGAACAGTAAATTTGTAGCAGAAGGGGTATACTTTCTCACTAACAGCAGTCTCCACTACCCAGGATCACTGTCAGTGAGCAGTAGGTTGCGCAGCAGCCCAGCCCTTTCCTGATATCACCAATCACACGGGTTGCGACCGTCTCATGCCGACTCGCAAAGTTCAAAGTTCTACATGCATAACGAGTCTTAATTAAGATGTACTATGTAAACTGTACACTATGTACATTATTAGGGTCTAAGATTTAAAAATAAATAGTTCTCATAATAAAAAGCTTGTACGCGATGTTTCCACTTCATTTATTGCAAAAAACACAAAAGTCTGCATTTAACAAATCCCGCTTATAATACTGAAAAATTTTGCATTTGACCGCAACGCTATATCGAGGTCCTACTGTAGTTGTATCGAGCAAATTGCAGGACAATTCTACTACTATTTGTCATGGCCTAAATTTGAATTAATTTAAAAAATGATCTCCACACGCCTTCGAAAAACTATTTCCACAATTTTAAATTACTCTTAATAAAATGTCTCATACCTATGATACATATTCTATATAAAAATGTCCTTAATTTATAAGGAGGGCAACTGCATGGAAAAAAAAACAAATGTTGCTGGTAAGCTCCAATGAATTCCTTCGTATCGGCAATGAAGGATGTTCGCAACTCTAGGTAATTTTTTGGCACAAGACTAGACCTACGGTAGAAATCAAAAGTATGGACAAAATCATAACGTTCACTCCACTGCATGTAATAGCCGACGAAAAAAAATTAATTATTGTCAGTTATATGTAGAAGTATGCCAGATTTAATATTTGCAAAATTAAATTACACATTGTCTGTAAATAGAATTAAAAAAAACCCAAGTGTGTAAACCAACAGAGCAAATGTATGGAAAAATTAGATATTACATTAAATTATCAGTGATAACGGGAATGGAATAAGTTGTGAAATTGAGTCGACATATTACACACTTCTATGTATAACCCGCGGGTTATACGTAGAGTAAATTCCAGGGTAATCCGTATGACATTCAAGCGTTTAATTGGAGTCCATTCTAGAAGTTTACGAAAACATGGAAAGTTTTGAAGGTGAATTTCGACGGGTTTGATTTCGTTGACTTTACTTACCGCATAGTGTACTTTATACTTTAATGAAGGTAATATTTTGAGTTGGCGTAGAACCCGCACAGGATTTTTAAGCGACACAAGGAGGCAAAGTAGCAGATACCGTGCGCGATATCGGTCGGGAAATATAGGGTACATGGTTATCGAGGACATGACCATTTGGAGAAACCCCTGGGACAGAACACCACAGATAAAAACTACAATTCCATATCATCTGTCCTTGCTTTATGGCTTGCATCGTCTTGTAATTACCGTCCTATTCATGGATTATATGTCTGATATCAAATTACCGAATATATATAACATCAATGTGATTTCTCCAGAGCTTGCGACAAAATACAGTTGGCCGTGTAGGTAATTATATTGTAGAATAATGTGCAGCAGAAAAGGTACTTATGTTATCCCAATTACAGCATCTCCTTGTTATGTTACAATATAACTATAATGCATTCAAAATTGCACCATTTGATATCACGAGTTCACATGCATAATATTACGCCACAAAAGACTTAACAGATGATATAATCAATTTCGGGGAAGTTATCTGTCATTTCACTCCGAGAGCACAAGTTTACTATTTTCATAGCTATGTCCACAACGAACACCAGAACACTTTTCCAATTGCAACTATGTATCTGCATATATTTAATCTTAAAGAGATTGAAACTTGTACGACATTGACGCGTTGATTCATGGTAAAGAAAAGTGCATTATTTAATGGATAGTCCCCAAGCTCACATGCAAGGTCCATAAGTTGTTTAATGTATTTCGCTAACTCCAGTAAAGTTACAACGACTGAAACGACTTCGTGACTTACCCTGTACACTGTAAAAAACGTGTTTAATAACAGAACGCCACATTTGGGGCTAAATGCGTTCATTTTTATGGAAGTATTTAAAAGGTAAACATTTGAAACTTGTTTGCGAAAATCTAAACACATGATATGTTCTAATTTATTAAGCGTTCAGCTTTATGGTGAGTCAGTGCCTGAATTTATTGTGATTGAAGTACAAAACTCTATGTTTGTAATTTGCTCTTCACCTTAAGATATTATTCATCTGACTATTTTGTTGATACTTGGTAAGTTACAGTGATTGCGATTGTTGTTCATTTCAAATTTGCCTGCAGGAACAGGCTTAAGGCTGGCAAGTTTTTTTCCCATTCCGGTTTCCTTTTATTTTCAATACAAGTTTTTCACAACTAATTTTGGACGAGGTTAGTTGCTATGTGTCTTGTGCATTTAAATTGTTAACCGATGATATTTTCCATTCCAGCCAAAACCCCATGCATCAACCTTTTCACAAAATGGTTAATTGTATTTATGTTTTTTTAGCTCTGCCATAAGATCACAAAGTCCTAAACAAATAAAATATGACGTTGGTTGGAAATTATTGTTCACTTCGTGGTAATGAACGGGTAATTCTGAAGCTGTTACATTCAGAGATCGGTAATATTTTTGTATCTTTCTTGAATAAAAAGTTATTGTTTTACCTATAGATAATTTTCAGTGTTCATTTATTAAACGCTTGATACGACCTGTTTAGTTGCTAAACGCCAAAATAATGAAACGCGTTCGAAAAGAGAACGCCTACGACAGCGTTTAAAAATTTGGTGTTCCAAAAACTGGGACAAATTCGGCGTTTAACTTAATGTTTAAAAATTAAACACTTTGTTTACAGTGTATATTGCCAGATATATGCAAATTCTCGTATTGAAGGACGATATTTCGAAGTGAAGAGCCAAGGATTTGAGCAAATCTGACGTTTGGAAAGAATTTACTTGTCACTGAGCACATTGAGAGCATCTGACGGCTTTCTCCCAACAAAATAGGGTGAAAGAAAAATAAGATGGAAAAAAATAAACATTCATGGTTACTGTATGCATATAAAAAAATCCGAGCAGAATATCCAACATCTATCATGTCTGTGTAAATATAGCTTCCAAATTAACGCTCACGTCAAGTTTACAAACGATTCCTCCGTGAATTTCCGTGTAAGAATGTGGACTAAGCATATCGCGAAATTAATTTTGTCCACCGAATTAAGGCAGCAAAACCAGGCGTTCCATGGTGATATCTAGCATATCGATCGGAATCTACTCTTAAGGGTTCATCCATAAATTATGCCACGCAAAAAAGGTCCTTTTTTAGACCCTCCCACCCCATGTCACACCATTGTTACGCCATTTTTGCAGCCGCCCACCCCCTGGTCACGTCAATATTTGTGACTGCAGGAAAAATTTTAAAACAAACTTAATAATGTTTATAAAGGTTTTATGAACATTGAACATCCAAAGCATAAAACAATCCAATCCAGTCAGCAGTACATACATTAATGTTTATTATTTAATCAATTTGAATCTCTTCCCATGGATTTGACATTTTTCGTACAATTGCCCCTTCACAGACAACTGCATACCCACCAACTGCCCCTACGACCAGTTTTCTTATTTGTATCGTGCCACAAGACAGCAAAGTGACGTCACGTTAACACCCTTTCCCTCTCAACCCCCCAAGTCACAGCTTGTCACGATATTCCGTGTACCCTCCCCCCCGCTCCTGTGTGACATAATTTATGGATGGTCCCTAAATAAATAGCTAAGATTCTATTCATCGAATTTTGCAGCAGTAATTCAATTTCACTGATGATCGTACAGTTAAAGTTAAAGAACAAAATTTATTCGCATATGGCACTCTACGGAGTCTACACTATCCAGCGAAGTTTTGCATAATCCATAAATACGGTCACATATTTTTTTAGAAATATAAAGAAACGTTTATTTTCAAAAATATTTACATCATTTTAAAGCTAGAACATCCAGCTATTTTTTGTTATACAATTGCTATTTTGGTAGATGCATTTTTGTAGGCGCTGACATTTTTTGTATGACCATGACATGCCAATTTGCCACCGCCATGTTTGCCACCATGCCTGCATCAATGGTGACACCTCCCTGGGAGGCTAAGTCTTGGCAGCACTTGGCACCAAGTGACTACCACCCGTTTCATAAGTTGAAAAATTACTTTTCCAGTACAGGGTTCGACGACGACGAGGTGAAAGACGAGCGTCGCATCAACGACGTAGCACCGAACATGGTAGCAGTGGAAAATTGACATGACATGCATGGTCATATAAAAACTGTCACAGCGCCTACAAAAATGCATCTACAAAAATAGTAATTATGTATAAAAATAGCTGGACGTTGTAGATTTAAAATGATGTATTTAAATAAACGTTTCTTTGTATTTCTAAAAAATTACGAGACCTTACTGTATGGAATACTCTCGTACGCAGTGCAAATACTACTGTTTGGTGAGGACAAAATATGTAAATATAGCTTTAGGGAGAACAAATATATACATACTGTATGCGGTATATATCTTAGTCTCAAGTTTTTCATGTTTATATGGCATGCTATTTACTCTTACTAATTGAGTAATGCATGATCTCATAAAATCTCATGCAATATCTAGGATAAGGGTCAAAAAACCTTGCATTGCCAAAATATAGATTTCCGTAAATATCAGCTGAATAACTGCAGTACTTGCAATGAAAATTAGCCGGATGATTTCCACATTTTTTATGGGACGGGTGCTTGTAAGCTCACACATTGCCATCAGAATATAGTGCACCAATTCACTGCAACTAACGTAAATACATACCAGCATATTTATCTCGAACTGCAAAACTTAAAAATGCACCATTGGCATACAAATCCATTGTGAATTAAAGACCGGAATACATTATTGATATATACGTGGCCACAAGGTATAGGCCTGAAATGAATTCCGACCCGCTCTCTTTCACTTTGGCACCAAGAACATTGTTGCAAGCAAAACAACGAAATTTTAGGCAAAACGTAAAGCCCGTCGTTCAAAATCTAATGACGTAAGTTTGGTTTTAATTTTTCATTTATTGAAGCTTACAAGTACCGTAAAACTTCTAATAGAGCCCCGGGGCTCTATTCATTCAGACAGTCTTGAGACCCGGGCTTAATTTGAGCAAAGGGCAATAATAGAGGCAGGGCTCCAATGAAAACTTACAATTGCGTGTGCAACAAAAATAATACCGGTAATGTAAATGAATGAAACAAGTGCAACTTTATTATGACTTATAGTGGCCGTAATCGGCAATTCGTACCTGTCTGCACGGATCGCTAGATATCTTGAGCTGTGGCCAGAAAAATTAATCGGCAATCCATGTGGGCCTCAGAGATGTAAACAGGTTTGTTGATCGGCAAATGAAATGTCTGAGGAGTGACGTCACTTCCTCTGGTTGCCGTGTCAGGGACAAATTTATCGCCTGGCTCGCCTCAGACAAAAGATGGCGGCCCCCATGCAATGTTCGGTCGAATACGAAGGGTCGCAACATGCCATCACAACTGCATGACACGTATTCCGCCATTTTGAATCCCGCCATAACAGAAATTTGTGGTCGGCAAACCAGATAAATTGGGTGCCAGACATGGCACAGACACGGAATCAGAGATGACGTCACACACTCTGACGACCCGGACAAACGTATGAATTGCCGATTACGGCCAATATCACCAAATAGAGAAGGAACACTGGGCGGATAGTATTTCGTTTATCCCGCCCTCTTTCTATAAATTAACCAATTCAAGCGCATAATGATTTTTCACTTACAGCACTTCTTGCCTGCAGGTCTGCAATAAAGCTGTGGATGTTTCACTGGTAGTTTTATTGTAGACCACATAGCTGCAATGTGCATACCTGCTGCATGCATGCAATAATCCTGCCCGTGAAACATTCACAGCTCTGTTGCAAACCTGTGGCAGCTTTAAAAATATTTGTTAGGGAATGAGGGCAAGATTATCGCTGCCTCAGCCAGCAGACGTTATATCGATATATCGGTGCATCGATATCGATTAAATTAGCCTAAGTCAGGGGTGGGCAAACTTTTTCTACGAAGGGCCACATTGAAAACTATATTGCATTTCAGGGGCCGCATATGCAAGGTTATTAAAAAAGAATTTCCCGATTTCAAAGCTGTATTTCTCGGTATACCGGTTAATCATTAAAAAAATAGCGATTTACCTTAAAGAGGAAGTTCGGTAGTTTATTATGCAGGCTAATTCAAATTGTCCATACCATCGAAGAATGTTTAAGTATAAACGCGGCTTGATATTGAGCTCCCTACTGAACTGTTTCAACCGATTTCGTTTTAGAAAACGGAATAATTTTTTTTGAACCGACACCATTTTAATAAATAAGATGACAGCCACATGTTTGTATCAATGAAAAATAAAAACCTCTTTCAACTGGTATAACACTCATTTTTCTATGATTAACGAATGCTAAGAAATACAACTTGGAAATTGGGTCACTCTTTTTTGAATGACTGTACATTTTAGCTAACTTCAATTACAATTTACAGAATCGATTAATGAGTAATCGATTCTAGAGCTATAAAAACTGATTTACTTCCCACAGATTTGAATGAAATACTTGGAATAAAATTTCAAAAATATAAAAAAATTATAATCTAAAAATTTAACACCGGCGTAGGATAGCAGCACGTACATGCCAGTACGGGCCGCATAAATTACGCTGGAGGGCCGCATGCGGCCCGCGGGCCGTAGTTTGCCCACCCCTGGCCTAAGTCATTCATTTGAATGCAGTGTACGATTTTTGCCCCGGGCACTATTAGAGGCAGGGCTTTATTACTGCTTTATATAATTTTACCTGGGCTGTATTGGAGTACAGGGCACAATTAGAGGCAGGGCTCAATAAGAAGTTTTGCGGTACGGTATATATACAATAGGGTGTACCTTCACAGCGGATCAACTTAATTGATAAAACAGACAACAGCGCCTACGTCACTTGAGATGAAACGTCATCCATTTTAGCCACGTTACGCCCTACTTTATCTCCATATTATTTTACTGGTTGGGCGACGCGCGTGACTATTCTTGTAACAGCAAAACCAAGATTGAGATTTGTCATCCATTTTGCTTCCACCTTCTATTCTAACTACAGCAACGTTTTCAGAAGAGCGTAGTCTATATTTCCAATATTTAAACTACCCCCTATCATAGAAGACTGGTCGGTAGAATCCAAATTACTTTGAAGGGATGCTCTAAGGACGTTGATGACGCCATCGATCGATGCCCCCCCCACCAATTACATGTTACAGGCACATGCCATAATTTGTTTTGTCAGACGCTTTCTTTCAAAGTTCTGAATACCCATTATGTCGAACTCATTTTTTTTTGAAAATCGAGATCATAACCATTTTTCTAATATTAGATAATTTCTTTAGATACATCCTTATTATACATAAATTAAGACGATTAATCAGCCAACAACACACTTTATCAGTTTTGTGTCTCCTGAAATTCATAAACC
This sequence comes from Glomeris maerens, assembly GCA_023279145.1. Taxonomy (NCBI): domain Eukaryota; kingdom Metazoa; phylum Arthropoda; class Diplopoda; order Glomerida; family Glomeridae; genus Glomeris; species Glomeris maerens. The sequence goes on along the minus strand of WWPM01017391.1, from coordinate 11,458 downwards.
ATATTTGAAACGGCACTTGACTTCCTGCTGGAAAAGCTACAGATCTATCGTTGGACAGTATACATTAGGGCGTTTCAAGGCACCGCTTATAAACGTACTTGACTTAAAAGTGGTGATAACTTAAGTGCGACTTATCAGCGTTATGTTGTAAGAGCAATGATTGTTTGTGGGAGTGGTTAGACTGTGAGACGCAATAGATTTAAAAATTGTATGCTATGAGAGAAATAAGTCGCTTATTCCGGGAAAAAGCTTCTCTCGACTGGCTTTTTTCTCGTCAACTTATAAACAGCTGGCGTCTTTTCTGCGCATGCGCACAACATTCAGCTTAAGATTACCAGCCGAAACGGCTTTTAAGACGTTTCTCCGCTTTTAAACGGTGCCTTAAAACGCGTTATTAGGGCGTTTCAAGGCAAAAATTTATAAGCGTACTTGGCTTAAAGCGGTGGAAACTTAAGCCGAATTATAAGCGTAATGTCGTGAGAGCGTTGCTTACACGCAATTACCTGAAACCATGTACTGCAAATTAACGAACTAGGCCTAACGGAAATTAAATTTGAAACATCGGACTTAATTCACCCAATATTTATCGCTGTTAGTCCGAATATCACTTACCTTCAAACTGCCAGTCCATCTGTATGTTTAATTTTGTTTATTCGGGAGGTTTTCGTCTTCTTTTTGCTTCTGAAGCGATGAAATTCGCTCGAAGCGGAGAAGTGTCCGCCATTTTGTTTTGACGATGAGAACGCAAAATAAGCGCTTATTTCGAGAATAAGCCTCTCCCGACTGGCTTCTTTCTCGCCAGCTGATAAGCAGCTGACGTCGTTTCTGCGCATGCGCGGAACATTCGGCTTAACAGCCGAAACGGCTGTTAAGACGTTTCTCCGCTTATAAGCGGAGGCCTTGAAACGCCCTATTGTAACAACATTATTTCATTGGCTTTTCAATGCTATTAATAAGTCGTAACAATAAAAATATGGTATATATGAATATATGCGGCAGCTTTAATTTTTTTGCTAGGGGTGGAACCCTCGTAAATGGAAAGAATGCACATGTTCGCAAAGGATAAAGATCTATTTTTATACCAATTTTATCCACTAATGCAGCAAAATCGAACTTGCTGCACTTCTGCAAATATCATGCGACTCTCTTTCGTTACAAATATACAATTATTGATACGTGATACATGACAAAGACGAAAATACGTAGATAGCATCTGCATGGGCGACAAATGCGCTTCGATATTTATCTATAAACTATAGATTAAAACGTTTTCATTTTGTGGAAGTAAATCCAATTGTAGTGGCAATAACATTAATTATCTAGAAATGATATAAATCTAGACATTTCCTATGTTCATAATCTTTCACGCGCCCTTTATATTGGAAAAATTGTATAAGTTAACACCGACTTAACTGCTTGATTGAATAAGTTTATTTGGAAAATTGCACAAATGTGCAAGACAAATATAATATTGAATCCACATGTTTATAGTAGTATTGCCAAACAGACTTGTACCGTTTCCACCCTGAGAGAAAAATATTCAAGTACAGACACGTCAGCATTCATATCCCACATGAACCATTCGCCATATGTCGTCGTTTCCCTTTCCCTTGACACGATTTGGAAACCACATGCACGAGTCATAATGTTTTAAGACCTACAATTTAGCAAAACCTAAAATGTATACGGAGAAAAATATAGCTCAATAATTATAGCAATAAAGTTCAAGCAAACCAGCCACAGCTTTATATTTCACGAAGCAATACGATATTTTTGAATCGCAAAATCGTGCAACATGTCCTTGAGTTTTATTAATTTCGTACGTATTCATTTCCAGCTACGTATTTTTTCAAATGCTAACCACATGAATTGAACGAAGCACATAACGCCCATGTGCAAGCAACGCCGCTTGCATAAAAACTAATTGCGTGTTCATTTTTGGAGTTGTGATAATGACTGTTGCAGGGAAAACAAATTCAATTAATAGTGCATTTTGGCATTGTTATAGACTACAAGTCTTTTTAATTACAAGAAATTACTAGTAAGCTACCACATACAATAGCTATACTAGGCAAGTCATTCCAACCCCATTTCGTCTGTCATTTCGATGTCTCAACTTACTAAGCTCCTATTTTCCCTCCCCAATTTTTTCCTTCAGTTTCTGTAACACGCAGAACAGATTTTTATTGAATGAAAACCAGTTCCGAAAGTTAAAGTGGATTTAATCAGAAAATCTTTGAGCTTACAGCGCAGAGTTTAGATACTGAAATGACGAACCCGGAAAGGGACACCATTTTAAATAAATTAATGAAAATCTCAAACATAAAATAGAAAAAAAAAACAAAAATTATAATGTCGATTCTGTGCCCACAGGTTATCGATTGACAAACTCGTATAATTATAAAGTCACAGTTGAATAAAAAAAAATAAGAAACAAAACATAAATCATATTTACATTATTTTTTCGCTTTTCCGTGCGAAGATTTCGGCAAGAATGCTATATCATCGCTCATCCGTAGAATTTAGGGTAATCTGATAAATTAGCTTGGATATTGCATGAGCACCAGTGAGATTCGTGTTCTACTTCATTTCACTAACACGGCACCAAGTTACAATCAATCACTTCTTTTGCAAAATACTATATTTTTGCGTCATAAACGCGTATAAAATATCAAGTGCCAACCTAGCAGGGTGCTATGCACGAGTCAAGAGATAATTCTATTGCGTTTTGTGCCATAATTCTTTCCCGATGACAATATTTTTACTTGATCGATGATCACACACAGGGTGTCAGTCACGTGGCATATTTTTCGATGCAATGAACAGACAAAATGTTTCCCAGGAAAACGTCGCATCACCGATTATTTATTCAAATGGCAGGAAAATTTGAGACCAGCTCCACCAACAACCCAAAACAATGCATCATCAATTCCAAGCGCACGTCCGTGCTAGGTACGTACACTAGATGTTGTTACAATTTCCCGATCAAGAATTTAATGTTGCCCACGCATGCACCAACACAAATAAAACAATTTAAATACTCCACCGGCATCCAATAAAAATGTCAGTAGCGTACATTATATGAAACGAGTTTGTAGTTGTAAATGATCATGCAAATTATATTTAGTTAGATTAACTACATTTAATGCAATCAAACATACTTGTGATGCAAACAAAGCAATAGTATTTTTCAATGCAGACTAGTAAAACCAAACTTATTGACGTAAAATACTGAAATTCTAGGAAAATTTTTGAAAGCATGCAGTAACTTGTTATAGGACAAAGGCAATAAAGCAATCCACTAATTGTTGCAGATTAATTGAAATAAGTGCCATTTTATTCATAAAATGGATGCTGTATTATGCATACTTGGCAAATTACACGCCTACTGAAAATGAATATCTGAATAACTGAATATTAAATGTATGAATTGCCGAGTTTATGTTTAAGGATTATGCATTTCCAATTGGCCAGAAATTTGTAAAGAACAAAACAGATATGGGAAACCTTTTTTGAAAGAAGGCAACAAGAGTGCTACTTGAAATTAAAGTTAAGTCAAACTTTTATTTGCCTATTGAATACGCAACAGCATACTAATAATATAAGTAATAATTTCGTCGCAGCCTAAATTAACATGCCTAATAGCGAGGCAAAATTCTAACAAGTTGGTCTACATGGATTTATCTGAATTTTCAGAAGTGAATCCCACCAGCACTAAACTATAACTGACTGGACACCAGAGGGGCATGTTTCCTCTGGAGCAATTGTGTAATTATCTTGACCCAATCGTCTATACAACATGTGGAAATGAGCAACAATGTGGTAATATTCCCAAGATGCTCCCCAACAATTTCTGCCACGATGAACATTCTGAATCCTAAACGATTCTTTATTAAGTCTCGAAAATCCCCTTTCACGCATTACTTGAATGAGATGATAGTATTATCTCACGTGAATTATATAGCCCATAATAACCTTCATCCCGACAATTTGCTGCACATTTATAAACTTATTCCATAAGTTCTAATTGTTTGTCTAATCTCCATTCCGTGGCTGGTAATAAGAGTATAGGTATTAGATTCTTATCACAAGATTTTTATCTGGCGAAACACATTTCAAGATTTGCAAATGTAACTTGTTAAAATATTTATGGCCACTATAACTTGTTCTCCAGGTTGAAGCAAAATGTAAAATTTTGGCGCAAGTTTATTTCCCAGAGCCCAACAATCGTGCGAGGAATAATAATAAATGTCTGTGATAATGATCATGACGACTACCGAATAATAAGATTACATTGCGGAAAATAAGAATGAGCTTCTATTGATCAAGGTTAATGAGAAAGGCCAGTCAGGTCAATATTTTTGTTACGCTAAAGTTGAGCGAACACCAGCAGTTTGTACTTGGTATGTCAATAATTGTTATAAATATGCGCAAGATGATAAAAAGTGGTTATAAATAATACATTTCTGCATATTTTGGACATTATTCTACAAAGTTCCATTGATAAATAACAAAACAATTTCGTATTTTGAACCAAAAGACTGACATTTGTTCTTACAAAACATTTCCTCAAAGTTACACTGCGCTATATAAATGACATCCTACATCGCAGCAATCGTCAAGATATAGCTAGCTAGATAAGATGTGCTATAGGCGATGAACACGTCGCCTACCCGATTTACCAGGCTGCAAATCCTTGTTTACAGCTTCGAAATAAATGAAACTTGGCATTTGATGTCGCATCATAAAATAAAAGTACATATAGAAGAACAGGGCCGGCAAAAACCCTTTGGCTATAACCTGGTGTCCAATATTGGAATCATATTGCTGGCAAGGGTAATTCTGACTGGTAAAATAATAAAGATTATTTTTGTATGAAGATATGAAAAATAATGTTACATACATGGATACAATCTTAAAATAGTCACTTACACAACTGAGAAAGCTCGAAATAAATTGCAGACAGTAGGCTTATGAGTTGCAAAAGGATTTATATTCCAAGAGACCTCAATCCCTATCGGAAGTTGCGAGTATCTATAAAAAAGAGCGCCTATCTTCTTTTAGCATTCCATGAAGCAAAAACATCTTGGCAAGCTATTGAAACAAACACTGGTTTCTTTTTGAGAACGCATAAGAAGCAACGAAATTGAGTGGTACCTCAAAATGTCCAAAATGCAGGGTTAACCTAAATGATTCATCTGGATTGAAAGGACTCTCTATTTACAAGTATACAACGCACAACTTAAATTGGGTGATATATGAAAAGATAGATACGCTCACCAAGCTTCTGATCCATATCACCAGTCTTCAATGTGTGCACCCTTGGTCACCTAGTACACATCCCAACGGTATAATCCAGTGCAAAAATCAAATCGACGGCTACAATCATCTGGATTCAGGTGTTGTAACAATTGTAAACAAAAGGGTTTGAAATTCAAATTTTTCTACTTACAAGGGAACCATCCGAACTTGATACTAGAATCCGTCAACGAGACAAGACTAAATGTTTCAAAGACCATTATGAATAATACAAGATGGCAAAATTTTAGACCTGACCTCTAAAGGTGACCTTAAAGTGCCTGATATAGGCACTTATGAAAAGCAATTGAAGATTACTAAAATATTGCCTGAGAAAACCTACATTCAAAGCTCAATATATCAAGGGTATAAAATCAGACACAAACGTTCCCATTGACCTGTCACCACACCCTTCGGTGAAAGATGTTTGGGATGGCGGTGATGCGGAATTTGAGGTAATGGAGTCAACACAGTAGGTATTGCAAATGATAACTGTATCCTCGCTCCTCTTTTGAGATCAGGTCTAAAACTGCACGTGTGTCATCCACTCATCATCCCCATCACCTCTCACCCTTCCAAATTGTAGTACTATTCAATAGCTTTCCATCAATGCCCATATTGCCTACAGTACATAAGCTGTGTGTCCTATGGCACTTTAAGGTCACCCTTAGTGGTCAGTCAATATCTCGAAAACCTCTTAGAGGAGAGGTATAAAATTTTGCCAACTTGTATTATTTATCATAGTCGTTGAAACGAGTATTGTCTCATTGACGGATTCGAGTATCAAGTTCGGATGGTTCCCTTGTTAGTGATACATGACAAGATACAGCAAATGCGCTCACTAAGTTTAAAAGTTTGAATTTCTAACCGTACCGTTTGCAATGGTTGCAACACCTGACCCCATATGATTATTGCCGCCGATTTAATTTTTGTGCTGGATTGCCGTTGGGATGTGTACCAGATGGCCAAGGGTACACGCATTGAACATTTGCAGCATGTATCAGAAACTTGCTGAGTATCAAGGTTTTCATGTATCACACGTCTTTGTACGTCGTATAAATTGAGAATAAACAGTCATTTGAAATTCGATGAAGCTAACCCTGTATAATAAACCAACAGCTAGATCATCATTTGCATGGTTTATAAGAATTTTGCAGGTCAGACTTATAACGGTATGTGCAGCAGAAAACATTTTAAAAGTGGTATTTGGGGTAAAGTGAAATGTAGCATACCAACACTAACGCAATGTTAAGGATGATAGTAACTTTTAGAATATTTTATAAACATAGCCTAATCATGACATTCCAGATTTTGTAGTCAGATATGTTGCATATTTTAGTATGCATCATTTTGCAGTGCCACTTTCTGGCCACTTGAAATTAGAATAGACCTTTTACCATAAAATTCTTATAGCAGGGTAAACATGTCATTAAAAAACCGCACTTCATTTGATTAGGTAAATAAACTAAGTTCTATTACATTGAAGCATTTGTAACGAATCACCTCTGCACGCTCCTTGAAAGAAATGTTTGTTCCACTTCAGCATCACCAAATGACAAGCAGATGTAAAGGATGGAGGTGGAGCTTATTTGTAGAGATAATCGAATCTCAATCTGCAATTTAAACAATATTAAATTACCCCAAATTAAATTAAGAGCACCTAAATGCCTTTGCATTGATGCATACAGACAATCCACTGGCCTTATACACAATTATGTAAACATTGTCTTGAAATACATACCAGATATCGCAGACAAAATAACCCAAATACCCTATACAAGGACGACAATGCAAAATCAGCGTTCTACGTATCACGTTCCTCTTCAGACAATTCTCCAAAGGATTTAGTGATTTTAGGAAAAATTCATAACTCATGGCAAAAAATAGGCATTTCATGGAAGATTGGATCTCTTCGCAAGATCGATGTGAAGCATGTCGAGCAAAAGGATGGGCAGCTTCGTCTTGGTTCAATATCTCCATTTGACATAAATTTGGCAAATTACATGGCCCGTCAAGCCGCAATAGAATTATGTGGAAAGGTAAGTACCGGAAAAATGTTTGTTTCAGAATTACAGGAAAACCACAGTGCGGCGTCAAATCGAAAGACAAGTGTTGCAAGTTAGAATAAAATGTCAATACCATTTTTTCTAGAAACGTCCTCTACATTTCCAAAAGCAACTTCAGACAGGAGTAATACATGAATGAGGTACCTCTAAACTATAATTAGTGCTCACATTTTCTTGACATGACTTCAAAATACAAATATCAATTACTATGTAAGAGTAACTAACCCATTTGGTTTGCCATAGTGTTACTTATTGGTGGCGTCATATATTTAGCCAGCACTAATCGAAACTGATACCCGTTAATTTAATAACGCACTTAAATGTTACTCAATTTGACATTCACATCGTCAGGACGAACTAATATTCAGCCAATGTGCTCTGTACGTGCTCTGTACGCTATGCAGCTGCAACACCCCTATATCCTAAAACCTAAATACATGAATATACTACATACATCAAAAGCATATTGAGAACATCAATGTATATGCATACTGATATATGACGTAAAGCACATCATTCGCAAAAGCACTTGCGTTGAGCAATATTGGTAAGGGCCACAAACATGAAAATGCACTATCCATAATCATCGACAAATTAATTAAAAGCTATACTTCTATGCTTAGGACAATGCCCAAAATTTCATTACTAGCAAATTAAAAATAATTTAAAAATAATATCTAGCATACCCATAGGTTGCACACATGGAACCTAATAAATTGTGTAAATAGACAATAACAAAATGGACGATATCAAAATAGTCATAAAAGTACTAAATATGATATAGGTAAGTACTATCACTTTTAAATTTTGTATTGTTTGAAGATTTAAGGTAAAATATCGTCGAAATGACATTTTCCAAAATATTATGAAGCGGGGATAACGGAATGTCGGATATGACAAATATATACAATAGTAATAATATGGTAATATTACATGGACAAACTGGCAGGGTATATTCCCTGCATGAAAACAAGACATAAAATTCCTATGAACCAATGTCCGCAAATGCCCGGGTTGTCAATTAGGAATCGGAATGTGACATGAGTAACGAATGCTCCTCACTTTCAAAAACTAGCTGGCAATGTGGACGGAATCGTACTTTGCAGCACCGTGACCACGGTCGAGAGGTCACATTCCGGTTCCTAATTCACAACCCGAGCATTTGCGGACATTGGTTCATAGGAATTTTACGTCTTGTTTTCATGCAGGGAATATAACCTGCCAGTTTGTCCATGTAATTCTGCAACACCCTGTATATTTATAGCAAAACATTGCATTAATAAATGTATCATTATTTTGAAACAAATACAAGACACCAAATTGTCGATTATAACAGCGTTCTAATTATGTTCATAAACGATGGGATATGGAGGCAGGATTACTATGAAATTACTATCTATTGCTGCCGTTTATTATATGATCATCAGATGATTGGGATTTTGCCATATACAGGGTGAATCAGTTAAGTGCTTACAAACTTATGGGAGGGGTACAGCGCACCCTGACGACTTGAAATCATACAGCAATGCGGGGTCGGAAATGCTTCCCTGAGGAAGTGGAGTACATGGAAACAGTGAAAATAATTAATATCTGTTATTATTGCGGCACGACTACTTTTATAATTATCGTCCCTAAATATCAAATGAATTTTCAGTAACCAATTAATCTTATAATTTATGGGTCTATGTTTCTGGGATAAACTATTAAAAGTAAACAAATAAAGTATTCTAGCTTGCGTTGTAAGATTGAGTTTTTACTTTTCCTGCATGTATTTCACATGAAATTAGGACGAAATTTAAGCGTGGCACACTGCCAGTGCGCGCCATAATATTAGAATAATAATTGCGAACTAAACTCTGATTTTAATTGTCAAATTTTCAAATAACACATTAGTCAAACATCATTTCTAAACAAAGAGGAACAGTTTTGTGTATGAAAAAAATGTACTACAGGGTATAGAAAAGAAAATATAGTAACACAAATTCCGTGATACATTAGAATATTTAAGAAATTCCGATTATAAGTCGCTTTAACTACAGTGGAACCTCGATTATCCGTCTGTCGATTAACCGTCACAGTTCTGATGTCCTTATTCACTGGTAAATTACTGTATCTATAGTCGATAATCTTATTCATAAGCAGCTTTATTTACAATATTGCCAGATTTTTTAAACAAACAACTTAATTCGACTCTAAAACAATCCCGTTTCAATTCTATGTTAACTTATACAAAACCACATCGTCTTGTACGTCATTATATTACGTTAATTTCTATAAAAATTACATTTTTTTGACGGCATCTCGATTATCCGTCTTTTTGTAGATGGCACCGTGCCTGACGGATAATGGAGGTTCCACTGTATGTTTAATCAATATGCCCACTAATAGCCCAATTTCTTCTTCACCTCGTCATTCGAGTGGAATCTTTCCTTTTCAAGTTTGCTTTTCATTTGCCCAAGCACATGGAAATTACAGGGCGACAAACCAGGGGTGTGTGGAGTATGTTCATACACACTGTCCAGCAAAATTTGCCAAGAGCCTTGGTGATGCGCGCAAGTTGCGGGGTTGTCCAGTTTCACGACAACGCCAAACCACACACCGCAAGCATCACCAATTAAAGATCTTCTTGCAAAATTTGGCTGGACTGTGTTTGATTTGAACATCCTCCATACAGTACTGAGATTTTTGTATGTTAAGGCCAACGAAGAACAAAATTGAAAAGGAAGGATTCCACTCAGATGATTAGATGAAGGAGGCCGGAAGTTGGACGGAATTTTTTAAGAGAGGAATTTCAAAAAATCTCCCAAGGTACACAAAATGGAAAAAAAAATTACGTGATTATGTAGAAAAGTCGATTTTGAATTAATCCAATAAAAATTAGTTTAAAATTTTGTTATGCATATTTTCTGAATTACGATCAAGTATAACTAACTTATTGACTCTCCCTCGTACCACTAAGTGAATGTAAAAATAACGTGCACATTCTGTTTTGCTTCGAATCCTAGCAATAATTGATGCCAAAGGAGGCTTTACTAATGAGTATTAACATGTATTCATATATTTAAGGCCTTAAAAGTGGAACAATTAATTAGTCCCATAATGTGCTGCAAAATTTATTATTCTAATATCGTATTCCCTAAAAGCACTGTAGTGATAAAATTATTATGTTGAATCTTAATGTTGCATACACCAAACTACTCTCCTTTCCATGTAGTTTCATATTCATCGAAATGGTACGTTTGACTAATGTGTTATTTCACAATTTTGCATTGAAGTCAGAGTTCAGTTTCCAAACATTATTACTATAATATTATGGTGTGCACTGGTATATCTACAGTATATAATGCACATTTCTGGAATTATATATGCATATCGATTGTTAGAGCTCTGTGAATGATTATACATTGGGGTTCATCCGAGCCCTAAACGTCCTGTGGCAAAAATCATTGCAGAAAAGCCTAATTTATTAGAGCTTCACATTCTGATTTCCGGCAATAGATGAAAATGTGAGCAGCGCCGAGTTAATCATATTGCAATCGCAATTAAATGTCGAATAAAAATATCAAAATTGATTCATTTATATACCCGTGTCAACAAATTTCATGAATGATGAGATTCGAAACTGATTATGCGCATGCAAATAATTTCTGACAGGTACTGCACGTTATTTTTCATTACCGACTATAGTTGATATTCATTTCCAAAGAGCTCTAAGTTAATAATTCTGACGCGTCAATGAATTAAATCAAGGATTGATTAAACACAAAATTGTGAAAGGCAACATTCTGGAATAAGCGCATGCAGTTTCCAAAACAAATAAATCTTAATCCTTAAAATAAGCCAAACATCGTGCTGGTCTTCCTAATGTTTATACAGTACGATTTCATATGCAACTCATGAAACAATAGATTTGCTGATATACTTGTTTCGCCAGCCGAACTTTGAAATCCATGTTTAACATTCCAAATATGTAGCCTACCACGTGACACAAATGGGAAAAACAGTCTTTCCATCAAGCTCAAACAAAACAGTCATAAAGAGTCCGGAAGAGGCTTCAAAGCAAGAACCAATTTAAATGACACAGAGAAAAATAT
>WWPM01017386.1:0-11226 GCA_023279145.1 Glomeris maerens | reverse complement strand
ATTGGCTACATTGAAAAAAGGCTGGTCTTGTGGTTTCTGCTGCCAATCAAGATACCGGAATCTATACTGCTACTCACGCCCACATATCACGTGGTTTTCGCTATCCAATAAGCTTCGACTATGGGCACGCCTTTTTTCTCAGTTTATTTGAATGAACTGTATACTATGTGATAACCAACTTTCATTTTTCCCTCTTTCAATTGACATTATTAATATTTCATGTTCTGTTTCCAGCACTAGCTACACCTTGGTCGCACTTACGTTAGCTCTGGCATCAATTATTTATTTATCCATTAAGCCGTTTTCAAATGACGCCTCCTTTCAGCAACCAGGGACTATTGCTGCTAGACAAGGGCGTGTAATGCAAGGCGATAGGATATTGGAGATCAATGGTCAAACTGTTGATGGCAGTTCTCAGAAGGAAGTCTCCCGGATAATAAAGGTAAGACATTGTACATTTAATACTGATGTGAAGAATAAAAACCGATGCCATGTAGTAATTGTATTTCTTTTCCAAATGCATACGTAACTATAGGAATTGGATGGAGCTATTGTATTTCTTCTTGGGCGTATACCAAGTTTAACTTCGTCAATTCAGGAATGGGCTCGTCGAAAAGTTGGGTCACCAGGCAGGATAAGGACAAGTACTTGGTCTTACACAGCCAAGGAAAAATTACAGTCGCAGAGGCCCAGGTAAGGAATTATAAAAAAAATTAATAGACACGCAGACGGGGAATTTGAACAATTTGAACACCTTACCAGAGTGAGTTGAGTTCATGAAAATTATGTTGTGAATACCGAGTATATTCACATAATGTCTTCTCAAATCCTTCTAATAAAATAAATATTGCAATAGTGGCGTGTAATTCTTGGATTTCCCAGGAAAGCCAAAGAAATTTTATTTTGGAATTCAAAATTTGTATTTCACTTAGGAATTCACAGAATCATGTGTTCAATGAAATAATACAGCATTTTGATGAATTAAAGTCAACGAATTTCATTTGTTTTGTGTTTTAGACCTAATGGTATACATTTAATCAAAGTTGAACTTGCAATTTTTTGTTTGCAACAGTTTGCCAACAACAACAAACAAGGAGAATTACGAGCTTCTGGGTCCTCTTCTAGCCCAGGCAGTGCCATGGTCGCCTTATGCCGCTTCCTGGGACCCTTCAGGACGCGGAGCGAGACTAAGGGCCGTTGACCCAAACAAACCTCGAAGGTTAACACCTTCCGGAAGTGGTAACGGCAGTCCAACCAGTGGAATAGTGCAGACCATCCGCAAAACTCTGGCTAGTGATCCTGCCAAGCATCCTCTAGTAGTTCTCGAGATTGAAGAAGACAAGAACAATTTTGCTACTCAAGGGACTCCTTGGGAAAGGGGACAGTGCCCGCAGATCCACGTGACGAATTGCTGATCGAGGTTATCACTATATCAATCGCAGAGATTGTGGTTCACAAAGTTGCCCTTATACAGATCATCGAATTTAATATACTATATTCAAATTGCAGCATGTCCAAATGTTGTGTAACTCGGCATGTGGATTGAATACAATATTGGAAATGAGTGTTTATCATTTGAATATTCAGTCTCATGAATGATTTCAGTAAGCTTGTATACATACAATGCTGCCTATATACTACTCCAGGGTACGTGATCCAGAAAGTGTGGCCATATTGTTAATAACTTTGAAATTAATGAAGCGACTGGTAAAGAAAATCGTGACATGTCTATAGCTGTGACATGCGATTTACAACTGAGTTTTTGCAATTGATTGATAGTTTAAATTTAGGATTTCTGATTATGATGCTAATAACATTTATGAAATTAGGACCAAGCTAGTGGAAGAATAATCGCAATTTTAATTTTGCATACTTTCTCAATAGCTATATTGCTCATCGACAGTCGCCTAAAACCATAAATTGCGATTAATACTCCTGTGACCTACAGATTTATAGAATCCATTTGGCATATTTGAAGGATTGCTCCATGTCTTCAAGTATGTCACCATTGCTTAATTGCCGCTATTCCTTTCACCCTTTTTAACGATGTGATCAAACAATTAAGTGCGATATAATTTGCGCAAACATTACTACATTTCAGCAAAGTGTCATAGCTTAATTATTTGAACCTCAATTATTATCACCCAGACACCATGCAGTGTATGTAGTTTTCACTGCTTTGCTCGCATAAAGCTTTTTGCAGTTTACAATAATTACAATGTCATTAATTAATGTAAGTTATGTAAATTTGTTTTGTATATATGCATATAGGGCAAATTATAACTCGACTGTAGTATGACAAAAAGTACTTAATTGTGCAGAATTGTCGGAAAATATTTTTAAAAGATTGTATAGGGTACTCATGCATGCACAAAGTTTAAGTACGAAAGTACTTGTACGGAACTTTTGTTTTCCCCAGTTTATGCCTCAGTAAAGTTTTTAACATTTACGCACGCAATTGATAACGCATAACGGTACTTAATTCTTTGTGCATCATTAATCGTAACCAGTGACGTATCACGTGGCGATTGCGTGACAACGTTCGAGGAGGTCGTTGTATATCCTAATGGGCCGAGGAAAAAGCACAAGGTAAAAGGAAATTGATTCAGTAATTGATGCAAGGGCCTTAAATTTGCTTTGAGACCCTCAAAGGGGCTTTAATAGTGCCCTTTACCACCGAATCGTTTCAATTTCGATAGATAAAAAGTGAATAATATCTGCGAAATGTCATCTGGACAACGTGCTTTCGCCCAGAAGCTTAGCAAGTAAGACCTATTTATATCCTTAAAAATTATATATGTGCATATACACATTTAATATGTGCAATCAATATATATTGTATATAAAAGATGACAAGATATTGCGTTTAATTTTAAATCAGATATATATTTTTTTGGGAAGATTTATTTAAAAGTTAATTAATTGCAGAATGTTATTTATAATATTAATTTCAATTCCTTTCATTATTTTTATAATAATTGTGTACACTCAATGTTAATGTATATTTTATTATGGTATATATACATGGAGCCATGTATGGATCCGTGAATATACATATTTATTTCATCAATATTTTATTAAATACACTTCGAAATAAATGTCATTGCAGTTAATGCACATATTAATTGAGTTTGATGGATGCAATAATTAAAGAAAACATTGTTTATATATCACAAGTGATCATTTCTGTTGATGAAATAAGGTCAAGTACTTCCTATTTTTCCCTGATAACATTTTAAATGTTAATGTTCCCATTTCTGTTTTCATTAATAAAATTAAGTCCTGAATTTCGTTAAAACAAAACAATGATATCTGCAGGTCAGCCATCATTTAATTAAAATGAAATAATCACGTACACATTGGTTAACGTTCAATAACATGTAAATAGTACTATATGTAATTGTATTTGATTTGATTGACATCTAGGCAACATGCAGCAGATGTTAGACGACAGATGGCTTCTGCCTGCGCTGCCAATCAAGATGTTTCTAAGATTTTCAGAGCAGGGATTTCACAATCGGTGAGGCTTTTCGTCCAATCCATTCTTAAGATGATTGCATTTGATAACAAAATTATTTCAGAAATCCAAATGTGTGTTATATAACGTTTTGCAGATGCCTTTGTGTGACACGGTGGATCCGGTGGACTACGAAGACTACGTACAGCAGCACGAGCTGATGATGGACCGCGATCCCATTGGCCAGTTGTTGGAGTTCCCGTCCGACGATGTCGATGTTACTATTATACCGAGGAAGTGCCGCACTGTTGAACCCATAGTTCCGGAAGAAAACGTGTAAGGAAAGCAGGGAAATCGGTTAATTTATCGGAATACGGTAGGATGTACCTTATATTTTAAGTCGGGTACAAAGTTATTAAATAGTGCGGCTGAATTTTATGAAGAAGGAATTTGTAAATTAGTGAAACGCTATGACAAATGCTTAAATTTAAGTGGTTACTATACTGTACCTGCCAACATAAATGACAGTTCAGATTGGGCCTGTTGCAGGTGCGAATTGGACTGTCGAACAAAGGACTGCCTAAGATGTTACACTTCGGACTGGGTGGTTACCTACCGCAGATACCAACACTTGAGCTCCAGCTATTCGGTGCGCAACATGGACGCCGACCGCACGTCGGTCATCGGCAGCACCAGAAGACAAGAGTTCGAAGTGGACCTGGTGAACTCGTCTTCGGAGACGCTGCGCAGTTGCTCTCAGCAGTCGCTAGGGGACCTCGAAGACAACGATGACCGGGTGGGGATTACAAAAGATATACTGTATCACTATGGTAACCGAGCGTGTTAATTTTTCTTTTCTTTCCAGCAGCAGTCTCAACAGTTTCTTCAGCTCGGTGACACTCCCAGGAGCAGTTGGGCCAGCAGTGATTTCGATCTTCGCAATTCAGCCAGCGACCCTCTCATACCCACCGTCTTGGAGCGCGCACCTTCGGAGCACATCGATCAGTTGAACGAAGCGCGCAGACTGGAGAATCGGCAAGAATCATTGTTTGCCTTGTATCCTGCGGCTGATGAGGCAAGTAAAAGGAAACAAGGATAAGACAAATAATTATTTTGTCAAACCTGGGACTGGATCGAAGGGAACCGGATTATATAGTCTTATTTCAGTTCAAAACTGTTGATGCTCGCCCTAAAGAAGACTTAAATTATTAATAAAAGGCGAAACTAGCTAGCACCTCTAGAAACACACTTGTGTGTTCTACATTAGGGCGTTTCAAGGCCAGAAATAATTCTCCATCCATCAATCGATGTCATTTTCATCTTCTATCGTACAATTACATAGAATGATGTTTCGGAAAGGAATTATTTCCGGTTCAATTATTATAGGATGAGCCGATTGAACGTAGACTACCCGCAGAACCTCCTTGCGAACATCTCGGACACCGGATTTCCGTGAAGTGCCTGAGCCTGAAGTAATAACATACCCGATTGAGGGTACGCTATAACGGAGAACTGTAATCTGAAGGCTGTGTTTCAATTAGGTTGGAATTGGAAATAGAGCCCATGTTTGCGAGCATGGCCCTGTACGACGCGAAAGAAAAGAAAAAGGTGCGTTTGATTTGAATTCATTTATTCCTCCTATTAAGTAGTCTATAAATTAAGTAAGTCGGAGTAAATGTTCAATATTATATAACGTAGATTTCAGAGAATTTCTACTTCGATATGAACTCCGAGCAACTGAAAAGGATGCTGGACTCGTACGTGCCGTACACGGACATATCGAGCATGAGTCGCGCGTGCGTGTTCAACATAACGCACCCGACGCCCGACATATTTCTCGTGATCAAGTTGGAAAAGGCCCTTCAGGGAGACATCAACGAATGCGCCGAGCCCTATCTCAAGGACGATAAGGTCCGTAACGTGCCGCGGTAAGTTCTGTATAATCCCTCTGCTCGATTTGTAATTTCTTTTGAATTTTAACAGAATAGGGACAAGGTGCGGGCGAACGCGGTCGCTTGCTGCGAAAGGCTCGGCAAGTACAGGATGCCCTTTGCTTGGACGGCCATTTACCTCGGCAATATAGTTAACGGCGTGAACAGTTTGGATAGAGAGAGCGGTGTTGACAAAGAAGGAGGAAGTTCCAGCAGTCTTGGTAATTAAGTTTCAAGACAGAGTATTATTAGAAAAAAACTGGGGAAATGTAAGAAATGAAAAAACTGCGGTCGATCCATCAATTGCATTTGCAGAGCGTAAGCCAAGCGCGGGAAGTTTTGAAGGTTTCCGAAGGAAGACCAACGAGTCCGGGGGCACTTTGGGCCGACACGGTTCCCTGGAGCGCCGAGGGGCTTTGGAAAAGAGAAACAGTTGGTCACCCGAAGAATTCGGCAATAGTTTGGACACATTTAGACCAGTAACTCTGACGGTTTCTAGTTTTTTCAAGCAGGTATATGAACACTGCATTATTTGGCAGGTTTCCTTTCGCACTGTTTCATAATTATATAACACCCGGTGCGTGCCGCAAGGGCTGAAACACGAGCCGTGTTTATAAGAAATCAACTTGCGGGTTTTAGGATTGCTTATCGAAATGATAAAACTCTGCGTCTTTTTTGTCCTTCTTGTTAGGAAACTGATAAACTATGCGAAGATGACTTATATAAATTCTTAGCAGATTTGAAAAGACCTTCTTCAGTATCTAAGCGTCTTAAATGCATTCCGGGTAATGTTGACAATATAATCATTATATACGACCTTTCAATTCATTAATCAAATGATATATAGGGACTTTGAAATTGGACATTTCACCGTGTGTCGGCGAATTGCCGTATTGCCTGACCCCGGAATTGGTCCGTTTGAACCCGTACCCTGAAGAAAAATGCAGACCGGTGAAAGAAATACTCGAATTTCCTTGCAAGGAAGTTTACGTCCCACATTACACTTACAGGTATGAAATTGTACGGAAGCATTTTGGTATCGTGACATAGAATTGCTGCGTGAAGATATTCCAGCTTCTTAGTTTACATTTCAAAATGAAAAAATGTGTTACGATTTTGTAGGAACCTGATGTACATCTACCCAAAGAACCTAAATTTCACGAACCGTTCCGGGTCAGCGCGGAATATAACCTGCAAAGTTCAACTGTTATCAGGGGAAGATCCGCACCAAGCATTAAATGTGTGAAGTATTCCAGAGACTACTTACACATGATGTATTTAATATTGAATGATCATTATTTGTATTATAAATAACAGGTTATTTACGGTCATTCAAATTGTCCGGAATTCTGCTCTGAAGCATACACCGCTGTATCGTACCATAGCCGGTAATCTCTGTTTTTTAAATATAAGTTAATTGATTACCTGATTAACAGCGACGCAACATGTTTTCAAAATCTGAAGGTGTCCTGATTTCTACGATGAAATTAAAATCAAACTTCCTGCCAAGATGACCGATCATCACCATCTGTTGTTCACTTTCTACCACATAAGTTGCCAGAGGAAGTTGGAACAAATACCGGTTGAAACTCCAATCGGATACACAGTGCGCATTTAACAGTTATTATGTCTTTATAGCCTTGGTTAATTTGTAAAAAAACTAAACGGCAACTTGAAATTATTACAGTGGCTACCGGTTTACCGCGACAGTCACTTGCAAACTGGTGAAAGTTGCCTCCCGGTTTCCATCGAAAAACCCCCGCCAAATTACTCCATGTTATCGCCTGATGTACGTATATATAACGCGGCTGCGTATGTGCAATATCGTCAATGTGTTTGTACGTATTTCGCAAAGGCGCTTGCAAAATTCTTTATGAAATATTTTTCAGGTCAGTTTCCCGGGTACAAAATGGGTCGATAATCACAAAGGGCTCTTTACCGTTGTTGTATCGGCAGTTTCAGCGGTTCATACGCAGGTGAGGAAGCTTGAGCATTTCTTTAAAATACTTTAAAATACCCAGCATTATGCGCAAATGTAGCAATCGTTTCTATACCTTCAAATTCGTTATAAACACGGAACAAGTGAAAGAATTTAGTGAAATACGTTTTTTCTTTACTGCCTCATAAATGTAACCGTGTTTCTATATACCGTAAATCCGCGACAATAAGCCTGTCTCGAGAATACGCCGGTCTCGAAAATAAGCCGGGTTAAATAATCAAAATTTGCAAAATAAGCCGGTCTCGAAAATAAGCCCCCTTTAATTGGATTACCCGATCTACACGACTGAAAAATTCACTAAACCTAAAAAAAAATTAAAAATTCAGTTCACAGTTTTCATTTCCTATCATTAAAATAAAAAAAAATTGTTTCTTACAAATTTTATTTATCACGAGAAATTAGAATTTGCATATTGCATTGCATAAACGCAACCGTGGTAACTTGATATTAACAGAATAAACCGGTCTCGAAATTTAGCCGGTCTCGTAAATTAGCCTGGTCAAAAAAGAAAAATTAAAAAATAAGCCCAGGCTTATTATCGCGGATTTACGGTATATATATTTTCTCTTTTTTGTTTTTCGACGACGCTAGGACAAATGTCTAGAAAATTTCCTCAATCTCTGCTCGGCCATCGAAGAAGAGAACATTCCTCCCCGGATCGGGGAAGCTAATGTTGAAAACGAACTTAAGATTCGGATTCTTAACCTGGTTCGAGGAGACAAGGAAACTCTAGTCAAGTTTCTTCCTTTGGTTCTTGACAAACTGATCGAGTTGCTCGTGAGGCCTCCTTCGGTTGCGGGTGATCTACTTAACAGCGGGCAAACTTCCTTCGAATCTATGGCCAACATTGTTTGCGAACTGACGGTGAGATCCACATTAATTTCACGTTTTCCCTGTTTGGGATTAACAGTGTCTTCCCCCCCACCCCAGGCACTTTTGGATTGGAAAAACGATCAGCATGGCCGTAACTCTTTGCTGGCTACGTACATACAGTACCAGTGCAAGTTGCCTCACCCCGATTCACCGGATTCCGGCAATTACGGCTCCTATTTGCCTCCGTACTCTTCACCGGTTGGCCGCCCGATGTCGATGCCAATTACAAAGTCAAACTGCAGCAGGTCAATTTAAATAACTTGTAATTTAGCTGCAGAGTTCGTACAAGTCCTTTAAACACCTTATAACCCCCTGCATGCCATGTACTTGTACAATTTAGAAAACATTCTTAGTCCTGGTCATTCTTAATTGGATCCTAGACAATCCTACAGCATACTCCCATAAATTCTTATAGGATATGCCCAAAAGGACCCTATACCATCCTGGTTCCAATTAACTGTTAAATCCTACAGGATTATCATATAGAATTCCTATATGGATGCAATGTTAACAATATAGCGATTTTTAAAAGGATCCTATAGGACTTTTTTCACATGGGAACCCCCGCAACTGCCATGTCAGCGTACGTTACAATATTTTTGCAAACTTTCCCCATCGGGACCGCAGAAGCACGAGCAATCCGGATCTGGCGAGACGGCACGCGATCGACTCCGACGCTGAAGTGGGAATGTTCACGCGGGGACTCGACCGGACCTCGAGCATGAGGACGGGGAGCCACGAGAACTCGATCTACACCGTGTCCAAGGGTCACACCCGCAAACTGGTCCACGAGGAGCTGGCGCTGCAGTGGGTCGTGTCGAGCGGCACCGCCCGCGAAAACTCGCTGTCCAACGCGTGGTTCTTCTTCGAGCTGATGGTCAAGAGCATGATGCACCATCTGGCCGTCACGGGTCACTTGACCCTGCCGAGGAAGATGAGGTTCAGCGAACAGTTTACCGACGATCTAGCGACTTTAATAACTACCATGACATCGGACATCATCAGCAGATATAACCGAGAGGAAAAAGATATGAAGGTTAGCGTTCATTCCCGGGAATTTTTCTGGGAAAATCTTTTTTATTTGTTTGTAAGAATAATGAAAGATAACTGTTTGCAGGTCACGCATACGTTGAACAATAGCCTCGCTTTCTTCATGTACGACCTGCTGAGCATAATGGACCGGGGCTACGTGTTCTCGTTGGTCAAGACGTACAACAAGCAGCTGTCCGCAAAGATATCGTCGCTGCCCGACGCGACCATCTTGGTGTCCCTGAAGCTCAACTTCCTGAGGATAGTATGCAGCCACGAACACTTCGTGGCCCTTAACTTGCCGTTCGGCACTCCGATCGCAGTACCCTTTGGCACGTCTTCTCCGTGTCTCAGCACGGCTTCCTCGGCGTCCCAAGGGTCTCTCGTGTCCGGGTGTACGTCCAACGACCTTCTGAACGCGTTCACCGAACTGACCCCCGACTTCAGGCAACACCACTTCCTCGTTGGGCTCGTTCTCACGGACTTAGCCACTGTCTTGGAAATTAAGTATGTTCTACGTAGGATATAATTACTTTCTCATCGGTTCAAATATGTACATTCTATATAGATTCAGAAAAAAAACATTCTATGAATTTATGAATTGCAGCAATCACTCTGTCCAGAGTAAAGTGGTGAACACGGTACGTAACCTCCTCACGAATCACGATTGCGACCCGAGGTACGCGGAGCCCTCGTGTCGGTCCCGCGTGGCGGCGTTGTACCTTCCGCTCGTTGGTATCGTGATGGACACGCTGCCTCATCTGCACGACTGCCATTCGGAAGTAAAAGGTGTAACGCTTGGAAGTTTTTTTGTGAAATTAAAATATGGGATTGCAGTAATGGGAATCTTTTATTATTATTTTTGAATTCGCCTAGACAAAGGAAGACATTTGTGTATTTTGGAGGAAAACGAATCGGATCGAGGAATGATCAAAGGTGTTGCGAGCGCGATCGCGGGAGGATCGTACTACGCGAGAGCAATTTCGCCAAACACGGAGACTTCGTACGAACCTCACCATTATTCCGTAAGGAGTATATTTGTGTTTCTTGATCACGTACAGTTTTTTTGCCGTTGCAACGAGTTTATTGCACGGGATTTAAATTTAGAACCACCGGCCTGGATTGTGTGCGGAAACCACGCAGAATTTGCTGATGTGTTTTCTCTGGGTGGTAAAAAATGCTGATGTGCGCGTTCTGCGCCAGTGGTGGGCCACCTTGAGTCTTGCGCGCCTTCAGCAGTTACTTGAAGTGCTTTTCATTTGCGTTTCGTGCTTCGAGTATAGGGTACGGTGATTTATTTCCTCTTAGTTCACGATCAGCCTAACTGGTAAATTCAGATGTCTGTCGATTGCAAGTTCTTTCGCGTTTCCAGGGCAAACTTCTGAAACATTACCCCACTCAGTCGTTCTGCAAGCCGCACGACATCAAATCCAAGTTGGAAGACGTGATTTTGCGAGGACAAGGCAGCGCTCGTGGCGAAATGATGCGCAGAAGGGGTGAATTCGGATTTTCATTTCAATAGGGCATATTGAAAAGTGACATCTTTTTAAATTTTTTGTTATATCTCATTTTTTTTTTGTTTATCCATCTGCAAATACAAACCGTACAGATATTTCGGTTCGTTTTATGCGCAGATAAGAACCCGCCATCGCAAAACGTACACGAGGGTTTGGACAAGCTGCGTTGGCGCAAGGAACAAACTCAGTGGCGTTACTCGACGGACCAATACGACAAGTACGCGATATCCCTAAATGCGATCGATACGATTGAGATAATTTAAATTCTGAAAGACGCGGATCTTTTAACAGCAGACCAAAAATCGAAGCTGAAAACGACTACCATCTGCAAGGCAACCTGGCTACTGAATGTAACATGGTTATCCTGGACACATTGGAGCACGTTGTTCAAGTAAGAATAAGAAATAAAGGCAATTGTAG
>WWPM01017385.1:0-20700 GCA_023279145.1 Glomeris maerens | reverse complement strand
TATAATAATAAGACAGAAAATTGTCACATTGATTAAAAAGAGGTGAGACTTAATACAGCTTTCTTAGACATGTGACCAATCGTTTTGGTGAAGATACTTTTCCAGGCCAGTAATATTTAAAGTTCAGTGACGAATGAGTAAAGAAGCCCATCAAACCATGAGTGCAATGTCATTTCAGTAAAGCCCTATATGTGTTGCCGGCCGAGACGACACTCCGGCCGTGTCGACTCGGCGTCGGTCGCGCCGACGCGGACAGGTTCGGCCGGCCGCATCGGCACAACCCGATGAAAATCAGGAAGTGTACGGCGTCTCCGCGTCGGCAATGTCGGCACAACCCGACGGCGCTGCGAACAATAAATACCGATATCGTACCGAATTAAAAGGAATGAATTTAAATTAGCATACAGTCATGCCATCTACACAGAATTGTATTCTCTACAAGGTGGTATATTCAGTTTTTCTCTATATTTTGGAGAAGTGTATAAACGGCCGAGGGGGTCAATCATTTCGCACCACCCTGTAAATGTCCTCTTATACGTGCTAATTTGAACTGCTGATCCAGCTGTTGTATTTAAAAGTTAGGTTGCAGAGGTCAAGCAGTTTGTCTCCGCTGAATGGAGCAATTACTGTCACTGCATTCATTTTTTAATATATGGGATAATTTTAAAGCTTTTTTGCGAGACTTTATTTTTGCCCTGTATGCGATTTTCGCAAATATTAGCACACACAATATCAACATATCCTCAGAAAAGAACTTGATCAACCAACATGAAGATGGCAATGTCAAAGCCGGTTTGGGTTTGATTTTCGGTTAATTTAGTGTTTTTAATGGACAATGTACAAGTCTTAGTGGTGTTTGATCGATTTTCGCTCCGAGCAGTTTCTTTGCGAACTAACAGCTCTGAAATATCTTTAGAGAAGACCAGAATGGCAGCTACCTTATGCGTGTTTTCAAAATTTGTCCAATTTAACCACCTAATTTCGAGATATTTTTTATAGTGTGGTTCAATACTAATATTTTACATTTCAGCAGCTCATAAAAGCAGTAACAGATTGAGAAATAATTTAAATTGCACGCATTTATTATTACTAAAAGAATTATTTAATTCTATCAATATTGTTTAACATAACACTTGGAAATCAGTGTATATGCTTGAAGTGGCATATAGGCTCTTGGTAGCTCTTTCTGCATTAGTTTTTATTGAATGCTTCGCTGAACACGAGCGCAAGAAGTGGTTGACTTATTTCGCTGCGTCATTATTGTTTTCTCTTCATAATCCAATTAATGGCAATTTTATTTATTACATTTATACTTTGAGGAGTCGGGCATTGCTTGAATTTAATTGCAGAATTCATAGTGTGCGTGCAATATATGTACATAGTTATTAAATATTAGTAATCTGCTAACTACAACAAACATCTCCCAATATCAGAATGCATAAGTGTTTGTAGAAGGTTTATAGTAACAGTGTAGTACTAGGTATCTTAAATTGCGTGACACAAATCACCTGATTTCATTAGAAACAATCTTAAGTTCATTTTGTGTATTTCTCGTCATCTGATTACTTAAGGCCAAGTAAAAAATTCTTCGTTTATCGTCCTCGCCCGCGCCGATTTTTTTGAAATTGTCCCCTGCGGATTTTTTTTGTAAATTTAAAAAAAAATCCGCCCGCGCTGAAATTTTTCACCGTTTTCGATATTTTTGTCTCTGTCTTTCCCTGTTTCTCGCAAACCGGAGCTCCAGATGTGCGTTTTGAAGTATTTGGCGCGCTGTAATACTAAGTCCATGATGTGTATCTTCAGGAAATTTAAACAGAAGCGTTTATCACTAAAAAAGCCAGCTGTGGCGGACAACGGTAGATGGCGCCACTGCATGAAACTCGTTCATCTGTCACTTCGTTCTGAACACCGCGCTTTTCCAGAATTTTAGGAATGGAATCCGAACAACAAAACGAGCTAAGAAAAACGTAGAAAAAATACTCCGATTATATAATAAAAATAAAAATAAAATGCCGCCCGCCGCGCCGAGTTTCAAAAAATTTCGGACGATAAACGAAGAATTTATTTTACTTGGCCTAAACAATATGTTTTTTCAAGTTACATATATATTAATATTTCAACGAATATTTTGCCTGTGTAAAGGTAAAATCATGCACATATTGGATGTCAGGTTTTCCTTTGATTACAAATCAGTACGTGCTATGATTTCTATTAATGTGCCCATTGTGTATTATATTATGGCTAGCTGCTTATTGTTGGCATTGAATATTTCCTTATTTCTTCTTTTTAACATGTTGTTTTCACGGAACACTTATTCCAAGTAATATAATTCAAAAAATGATGTCTTCGAATAATGGACGGCGATTTCAGTACCTCTGGATGTCACTTGTAGTTGTTGAAAGGGTGCAATATTTTGAACAACTAATAACGGTTTCAACGTTATTTTTCTTTGAACGTGTACAGCTTTCGTTTTTTTACGTTCCCTGAGAGGGTTGCAAATCTGCTTCTCGCTCGTCTTGAAGTATAAAACTGTAGGCACTCTCAATGTAGCTCGGAAATGGATTTCGAGAGTAAAATGACTCTGTTTTATGAGTGAAAAGCACTTGCATGGAGTGCAAAACGATGGAAACTTCATCGTAGCCCGATTCCTCGATTTCCTCGGCTTCATCCTGCTGGGCGATTAGCTTAGGAAACACAAGCTGTTTATGGACGGAAAAGGAAAACTCCAAATGCCAATTCTACCGATGCAGTATAAACACATAACAATGCAATTTTTTGTTTTATGCAATGCGATATATGGTACACAGTGCGTGCAGGTTCGTGTCAAAGCAATAATGATGGTTGCTCAATCGGGTAAGAGAAGAATATACAATTTAATATACACGCAAATCTGAACAAATGGATTTTAATTGTGCAAACAGGTTACTTGAACTAACAAATCGGACAAGAGTCCAGTGATGTAACTGGCTTTTAAATGAATATTAGCAGCAGATTGAAATATGTGATAGAGTTTGGATTACATACATATGCAAGGTGAATAAATATATGATGCAATTGAACCTATGTAGCTCGAGCCTACATAGTGTGATTTCACGTATAAATGGTTTATTGGAAAACAAATTGAATTCCAGAGCAGACGTACGAATGAAGGTATTCTCTTTTTTACCACATGTAAACGTATGTTTTACTCCCTGACATGAACGCAGTATTATTCAGCGGCTGAGTTTATTGTTTCGGTATGTCAATCATTTTCGATGATCTGGAAATGCAATTCTTTAAATGGAACACGATAATCAATAATAGCAATGGATATTCTTAAGCACTTAAGTAGCCTTCTCATGTTTTATATCCTCATTGAAACACTTAGTATTCATATCAAGATAAATACTTATATCAGTTTATAAACTTATAGGCTGATTTGCATAACTTTGAAGAAGCCAATTTTCTAACTGCTGTCTTGTTCAACGATGTGGATTTTTAACCTTGAACTGAACCGACATCGAACCCTCCGTCGGGCGCGCTCCTGTTTGGAACAAGCAGGGTCGTGTCCTGCCTGAGAGGCCAGGTTATCATTTTCGACTCCCTCCCCCCATTAATCAATCTAAATTAAAACCATTAATAGGGGATCTTTGCTGGGATCTAGAGTAAGAGAATATACCAAATTGATGTGGAAAATTTTCTTTTTTAATCACAATATCAAGTTTACGCTGAAACAAAAGAAATTGTCATTTTTTCACGGAATGGTTTTCGAAATTGTGCAAATAAAGCATTAAATAATTGTAAAAGTGGGAAACAAATGTTATGGATAGCTCTGCCAGGTGTGGCAACATTATGCATTGCCAAATTTAAGGGGGTTATCACACATTAGCGGGTTGTAATCAGCACCTGAAAAGCTGGCCATACAGCATTCAAATTCAATACAAACTACTATATACATTCAAAAAAGATCGATTTTCATGACAAAAACCACTTCAATTCAAAATTAAAATGACTTAGCCTTCTATAGAAGGCCAAATTCCTAGGAAAAAATATGTTTATTGCTAACTGTATGTGATCAGGCGCGCTCGGCCTGAGAGGCCAGGGCCAAAAAATCACTTGTTTTTGAAGTTATAGGCAAACAACCATACTGAATCGATTTATCTTGAGTAAATTAAACGATTTGGGGAAAAAAATCTTCAAAAAGTTATATTCGAAAATATTACGCGATCGGGCGCGGTCTGCCTATCAGGCCAGAAGTGATCCAGACAAGCCTGGTGAAGACTGGCGAATTTCTGAAGTGGAACACCTTGAGCACCACCCTGGGTCAGAAAGCTATAAGGATGGGCGACCCATTTCGAACACAGGGGGAGGGGAGGTGTTTGGAAATGTGTTTTGCTGGCCTCTCAGGCAGGGCGCGCCTGACGGAGGGCTAATAAATGACTGGATGCAAACGTAGTCATATACGGTCAAAGCTGGTTAACGTGGCCACATCCGTCCTACCTGATTTGGCCACGTAAACCGGCTGGCCAGGTTAAGCGATGTGATTTTTTTTTATTAAAAAATTGCTAAAATCGATTGCTCTATCATCGTTTTATCGTTACATGGATATTTTACCACATCGGAATATTCGTTGTCCAATTTTAAGTGCTAATCATGATTAGGAAATGTAATGAGACTGGCAATACTGCGAGTGATCTGGCAATGCCATGATCTTTTACTTGTGCAGGCCTGTGTGTTCATCCCTTCCAGATGCTCAGTCTGAGTTTCAGCTTGATACAGCCATTACGTGATTTTTGAGAGCTCTTTCAGTGAAGTTGAGTTTTCCTTGTGCGTTGCGAAAATGGAACAGTGGAATTTAGAACAACATTATGCTATCAATTTTTGTGGTAAACGTGGGGAATCGGCGAGTGTGACCTTTGAGAAGTTTAAGCAGGCCTATGGAGAACACTCGAGCCTTATCAAGAGCACAAGATTTTCACTGGCACAAACCTGATCAACACCCTGTACGAAACATAGGTTCAAAATTCGGGCAATGAAGACAGCGTCATGCTAGCCGGACTGTCACACTATCATGTATGTAGTCGTATTAACGCTAGAAGTACCAAGGTCAAGGTCTCATAACTAAATTGATAAAGAAATGGTCAAATGTATCCATTCAGGACTGGTAGCAAGACTCGATCGAACTGTATTCAAAATCTCAATATGCAGTGACAGTAAGTTAGGGGTGATCTATCCAGTAGTGTCAAACTATTTGACCCCTGCGACTACCTTCAAGGTTATCAAATACAATAGATGGAGTTAAAAATACTTTTGGGAACAACGAACTTAATCTACCCTGGATATACAAGTATGTATAACCCCACTCATTCAATGGTATAGCTTGCCTATGCAATGACATAGAGATACCTAACATCCTGCATGTGTCCCATGTTGTTTTAAATGCACTCAAAATTCAAACTATAATATATGTCGATTAGATTGCACTGTGCATTAGAACCGATTGAGTGCTCATTTAAGTGAAATTTATACTGTGCAAACGATGCAAAAAGCCGTGTATAGAACAAACCACTCGATTGCAGCTTGTTATTAGCGACAGGGTGAACTGGTTGTGAATATGGCATTTTAGATAGCACCCCCCGGAAGTGACCATCATGGGCAACGTCGAGCACATACAGTAGGCCTATATGCACAGTAGCCATAAGTATATAAAGAAGTAAGGCCAATGGCATGAAGTTTAAATAGATATTAATCGATATGCAATGCGTGTGTGAATATTTTGTGTGAAATGGAGCGCATTTCCGACATACAGTGCTTCGCTTTCTTTCTCTTGTGAACTGGTGAGAATCTAAGGATAGTTCATATGGGAAATGGGGGATATGCGATCTGTAGGGGGGCAGCTCCTAGTTGGAAGATGACAAGCCTTTGGGGCAATGTCCCATCAGGGAATGGATTGGCGATAGCAACTTGAGATTTCGCAAAATGCCGACAATATTGGTCGCTCGGGATATCGAGGGTCATTTGGGCCCATGCATGCATCTCGACAAACTGTCGCGTGCAGATGTGACATGGTCGCTTTGCTCTTTACTTCTCCAGACTCCAGAGGGTTTCCTCCTCCTTCTCATCTTCCTCCTTCTCTTCTTCTCCTTTCTCCCCCTCCTCCTCCTCTTCCTTCCCTTGCCTAGTTTCTATTGCTGGAACTGATCGATATGACGTGCACAAACGTTGCCGATCAATCCGGTGCATGCCTATACAGCGTGGTAGAAAAGTCGTGCCTGTTTGAAGATAACTTTCAAATGATACCAGATAAGGAGATGAATGTTAAGAGGTAAAGTGATCAGTGGGCGTCGACGCTTCCGGCACGGTAGCCGGAAGTGACCTTGGGCGAAAGCTTCAATTTCACCTCGTTTCTAGCTCACAAATAAGAGAGCTAGGATAGGACTTTCATTTGAAAGTTATAGAGCATCTACGAATTAATTACGCACCAATTGTTAAATCCCTGAGGAACGGCATGATTGCCATGGTAGATGTTATGAAGCACGGTATACATATATTGTGCAGAGAAGCCAGATAAAAATGCAATTCCGCAATTACGCATTACAATTACACAGCTGTCTAGCTGTCTTCATTTATTGTCCATATGCAGAGGATCCACATTTCCTTTCCAAAAATTATTTGGTCAGATGAGATAGCTTTCAAGAAATGGGGCTGTTAACAGATATACGAGGGAGAGTCAAAAAGTTCGTTACACTTGAACATAACTCGGAAAATATACATAATAAAATTTTAAACTAATTTTTATCGGATTCTACGTTTCAAAATCGACTTTTCTACGTAATCACGTAAGATATTTTTGCATTTTGTGTACCTTGGGAGAATTTTTGAAATTCCTCTTAAAAAAATTCCGTCCAACTTCCGGCCTCCTTCATGTAATCAATCATTTCAGTGGAATCCTTTCTTTTCAATTTTGTTATTCGTTGGCCTAAACACACGAAAATCTCAGTACTGTATGGAGGATGTTCAAATCAAACACAGTCCAGCCAAATTTTGAAAGAAGATCCTTAATTGGTGATGCTTGCTGTGTGTGGTTTGGCGTTGTCGTGAAACATGACACAACTTGCGCGCATCGCCAAGGATCTTGGCAAATTTTGCAAGACAGTGAATGAACAGCCTCCACACAGACCTGGTTTGTCACCCTGTGATTTCCATGTTCTTCGGCAAATGAAAGCAAACTTGAAAAGGATAGATTTAACTCGAATGATGAGGTGAAGAGGGCCACAAGTTGGACGGAATTTTTTTGGGGAAGGGATTTAAAAAATTCTCCCAAGGGACAGAAAAGGAAAAATCTGATTCGGTGATTACGTAGAAATGTACATTTTGAAACGTTGAATCCAATAAAAATATTTTTTTTCAATTGCCTGTATTTTTTGAGTTGTGATCAAATGTAACTTACTTTTTGACTCGCCCTCGTACGTAACTTGCACTACTGGCTTCAAATAAATTCCCACTGGTTTGTGCATACAAATTGCCAGAAAGAGTATATTCGACACCTGTAAGAACAAGATGAACTAAATCAAAGAATTAAAGAAACCACATATGTCGTCATGCGTGCCCAATGCTGTATTACTTCAGAAGGATGTCACATAGAGCATCCGTTGTGAAATTTTAGTGTTTGCTAAACAGTTGCAAAATGTGATTACATGTATTGAAATTCATCTTGCTAGTTAACTAGCTTCATTTTTCAGCTGAATTTCTAACAATCCTCTCACATGGTACAGCAGCACACCAGCTATAATTTGCATAAAAATGGGATCACATACGTTTGAACATGATATGCGTCACACGCATTCATATATGGATCGACATGTAGGCTATGCTGCTTTATATGATTTCCATGCATGATATGTACACTGGGCCTCACAACATCTATCGTGACAATCATGCCGGCCCTCGGAAAATTAACAATTGATGTTTTTATACGCTAATTGATAGTACTATTCTCTCTTTGGGGTATATAGAAATGCGATGATCTTAAAGTTATAACCCAAAGTTCCATTAAGCGCCATTGCACACTAATCACTTCACATCTTAACATTCATCTTCCTATCTGCCAAAATTTGAAAGTTGTCGTCCAGCAAACAAAACTCGTACTGTAGGTATAATGAATGGGAACTGTATCCTGCGATATCCTGTATATAGAGCAGTATTTCAACAGACTATCAGGGCGATTTTGAATCAAAATATGTAGTAGCATGGTGTATTGGTTATACATGCAGCTAAAAGCGATTCAACCGACTGAAAAATAATATAACTATCAAGCACCACATGCGATAATTATGCGTGCAGATGGCGTGAGCTATTCAAAATGACAACGCTAATTCCCGTAAATTGTTTCTCCCTCATCTTATTGCTTATATACATGTGTGTGCATATATGTATACATATTCACTGTATACAGTATGTGTGCGGAGTGTGCGTGCGTGTGTGCGTGCGTGCGAAGGTATGTGTGAACGTCGTGGGTCGATATTGCTCGCTCTTTTCCTTTCCCATAGCTAGTCTACTCTTTCCTAGAAAATTTAAACCTACACCATCTAAAATCATTAAAGGAGAAATGCAGAGGTTTTCACTTCATGTTAAGTGATATGTTAAATTGTAGATATAATTAACTTACTGATATAACACCAGATCTATCCGAAGTAATTTCTTTTTTTCCATAAAGAAATCCTAATACTGTAACTAATTACTGATCGAACGCAGCGTTTTGGTATCGCTTATTAGGCCCCCTTAAAGTTAATTAATAGATTCCCGTCCGGAAATCGGCGAAAATGGATGCGCGCGCATGGATTTTATTTTTATTTTTTTATTATTTTTTATTCTAAATTGCTATTATTTGATCGCGAAGTGGCGCTGAAACCTCGTCATGAAGCCCTAGCCCTGATCTGTTGGTGTATGTAAATATCGTCCTTGAGATCGCTTATCGTTTGAATGGGTCAAGCGGGTTTTTCTCGTTGCGGCAATTGCGTAACCTTGATTTCGTATTGTATTTCCTAGTTAGCGTTGCATGTAATTAATCGTTAGGTTTAAATAGAGCGGTTTAGTAGCTAAGTTATCTCAGTTCGAGTATGACAGTTCGACTGTCATCATGTGTGCGTCAGTATGCCCGTTGTATCGACGAAAATACGCCTAAGCGAGGCGCCGAGTATTCCTTGAGGAGGAATAAAGAGTTTTTCCGCACAGTTATTTGGTTTCGAGTTTTCTCCAATTAGAAATCGTTCCTACGATATTTCCACGGATCTCAACATGATCATCATCACGAAATCTCCAATAGTTTTGCCTATAAAACGATCTGACTCGCGTTTTTGTTTGTTAACGCGGACATGGAGTAGTGTTTTTGCTTTTTCAGCCGTATTTTAGTGAATAATTTTTTTTTGTGACGTCACAATATGAAGAATGTCAAAAACCTCTGCATTTCTCCTTTAATTGTCAGGGCTCTGCACAATGTTTTCATGGTCAAAAATGGCATGTGATAATAACCCAGCCTAATAAAAGTTTGTAGTGTCACCATAATTTTGAAAGAATTTTCCTAAAATGATGCTTTTTATGGGAGAAAAAAGAAATTTGCGTTGAAAAAGGTTTGCAAACTATAGTAGCGATCAAAAGTATGGAGAAAACCATAACTTTAATACATGTAAAGATTTAAAGGTTGCAAAATGAAATTACACATTATGTTTAAGGTGCAAGCGAACAGCTAGGGAAAATGTATGGACAAATTAGGTATTACATGAAGTTATCTGAGATAATGTTTGCAAATTAATATTTGACAGCAAGACCTTTGATCTTGATCACTGTCTGGCAGCGGTTCTTCATTGAATCAACTAACTTGATGATTATATCCATCGGTAGTTGATGCCATTCCTCTTCCAGATAATGGAATAATTCACACGCATTTAACACTTATAAAACTGACCCGGCGCTTTAATTCATCCCACAGATGTTCAATAGGATTTTTATCAGGTGGCTGATTTGGCCATGGCAGAACACAAATTCGTTTGTACAGTAGACTTATTCTAGAATTTATTTCACGTTGTACGTTTCTGTGGGCCTTCAAAAACAAACAGGTTTACTTTGGATTCATCACTCCACAAAACTTGTTACTATTTCGCAGCATACCAACCTTCATGCTTTCTGGCAAATGACAGGTGGGCCATCATATTTTTTTGCAGAAATGAAATGCTTTTTCAAGGCAATTCGAACATGTAGTCCAGCCGAACAGAGCCATCGTTTAACAGTTAAAGCATTGATGAAAGATGATTCCTGCCGAGCGATTTCTTTTCAAATAACTACTGCAGAATTTTGTGGGTCAGATATGGCTTTACTTGTGATGAAACCATCCACTATGTGATGTTTTTCGTGGCCGTCCACTATTTTCCGCTCTGAACAGTTTCGGGGTCCTTGAAACGCTAGTGAATCTTGAAATCTTGAGAACAACTAAGGATGTAGTTGAGTGAGCTCAAGTGGTTTCTGTATATGATGTCCCTGAATACACCACATTAACAATTGCCTGTTTTTGTGGTGATGCAATATAGGCACGTTTTTCCATTAATTGCACCTATAATAAATAAACATTGAAATGTTTCAGAGCTCAGAGGAACATACTTTACAACACATTTGCCCATACTTTTGAGCTTGGGTTATTTGGCTTTGAAACAGATGAACGGAACAGGTTAATTACTTCGATCTGTAGAAAATGTTGCCTAATTTATACATTTTGATTTAGACTTATGCAAAACCTGTTTTAGTCATTGCCCAATGTCATGTTTTTGAATATTTGCATAAATGCTATTCTGTACATACTTTTGATCGCAACTGTACATATTTTGTGTAAGCTATGTTGATCAACTCCGCCCGATCATAAGGCAGTTTAAGGACTTGAGAATAGGTTGGCATCCCATTGTCTTTTCTGTATGGTCATTGCAAATGCCGTTCGCATCATACAGGATCAGGGTGCAATTTTTGTTGCCTTATACAGTATGTATGGTATATGTAAGTACATAATGCAAGCAACAAATTCCTGCATGTCAGATGCATGTGCATATTGACATGCATACAGCACTCTACATATGCTTGGACATGGATTTGACGAGGCGATTTTTACAGCGTTTATACAAAAAAATTGTCACTGCAGTATATACAACTGTGGGATTTGGTGTTATAAAAGAGCTTGTCACGATGCGTGCAATTTAGGAGCTAGTGTGGTGGATCTATGGAGGAAGGGCGCAGAAAGACGACTGATGCTCGCATATAAATGATGATTTTATGCCAACGACACAAGGGGCCGAAGCATAACGCTCTTTACTGCCGGATAATGAGGTGCGTGAGTGAGGAAAAGATGTTAATGATGCCGCTTTATAGATCAGGACAGATTGTGCCGGCCGAGCACCGCACTTTATGTCTTTGCTAACTTCAGCACAAGTTCTGCATTATACCCATGCTACATGCATGCATACAATGAACATGCATATGTGCATTTGTAGCCTGCAAGACATTTGATTGCGTGCATCGTATAATATAAATGTAAGATACATGCAGTTTTCGACTAACCTCATATCCTGTGCATGTCAAAAAGATAATTTTTAAGACAGTTTATATGCTATAAACAAATTACAAATGCAGTATTTGTGATGTATCCTGCGCGGGATTCACGTAAACCACCCTTCCACTTATCGCCCTCCATGGTGTTGGTTTTTCCATTTTTTGGAAAAGTTATTTTTCAAATAAATTCCATAAATAAGACAGCTGTAAAAATGATGCCAAGTCTTATATAAGTGCTGAGCTAGTAGGTATAACATTATTTTATATAAGTTTTTTTATCTTATATTGACTAGAACGAGGACCCAGCAAATTAATGCTGGTATTTCAAATTCACATATAATTTTTAGCTGTTGATCTGGTATGCGATCTAAAGGAAATATTGAACTCCAGTATAGTGCCAGTGTTATTTTTTAAACCAAGTACGGCAACTTAACGTATCAGGATTGTGTCTACTTTCTAAGCTGAAATTTGTTTTATAATACAATTATCACTTCATTGTTTGGATAAAAATATACAATATTTTATATTTCATCTGATATTAACTTGTACATAGACCTACATGAATAGACTGTTTATAGCATTTAATTTTTAGACGGATTGCATATTAAATTGACAGTATATATATATCTTGATTCCATTACTGTTTGATCTTTCACAAATTGTTAAAAAACGGAATTTCCCAATATGGAGTTATGGTAGCTGTTGTCTTGTTGAGTTGTAGTTCAGTATCAACGAGAACACGCAGGGATACATACATTTACTATTATATTCATAATTTTTCAATTTGTATTCGACTCAATCGATATTTTCATTCATGCACGATGTTGATACAGTTTCTGCAATTGACCATTTCATGGATAATATTGCTCGTTTTCCCTGTGCGTGAATAGTTGAAAATGCATCAGACATTTGGGAGTGATTTTTGGGGATGTCGTTTCTTGCCGACCTACATAGCCCTCTCAAATAAACGACAGTTCCAGTTTCAGTCTTACTCCATCAGTTTTTCCTCCACTGAGATCTAATTTTCGAAGATCCTATTTTCGAAACAACTGGTGTAGGATGTTGGAAAGCTTCCTTATAAAAACCAGGATAAAAATGGACTCCTATCAAAGAGCGCCTAGCTACACAAAACAATAATAACCTAGCTGCCAATTTAAGATAGGAGGATTTATATTAAATTATTTTTTCCAATGAACATTTATTTCAGATTCAATCATAACATGCTCTAGCAAATTGATACAGTACGTTTCAATTATTACATTTTCTTACGCATATAGTATCGCAAGCTTTATATTAATTAATTATCTGATATGCACCTATAGTTTAATACAGTCTGTAAACTATTTGGGTAATAATTTTCCAATTATAACTTAAAATTTCAATTTCTAAGCGGTACTTCGAGATTGCATTTTTAGAATATTGGATTCAATCTGCATTAGCAAGGATAAAATAATTTTCCATGCCGCATATCGTTGTGATTAGTTGTTATTCAATTTCATAAACTTTCCAGAGGCATATTTATGTGTTTGAAAATACTTTGGAAAGTGAACTGGAAGATCTGTGCGGCAGTGAATTATTATATCTGATTCCCTCTTTGATCGGTTCAATGCGTTCACATATATTCGGTGCTCATGTCATCATGTCGGATCCGATGTGATGAATGTGGTATAATCCATTGCATCGGATTGCACAAGGCATGGAAGCGATGAGTAAAACGGCTATGGCAAAAATCTGATACATATCACTATTTCCCCCTTCTATTCTTTGTTGAATTGTTGGTAAACATCCTCTGATTGCTATCCGAGCAAAGAAGGACTCCGAATAATAAGAAAGCGTCATTGGATTGGAGGCCATGTATATACAACTGGAAATAAAAATAGGTTTCCAACAAGCAATTGTAGAACTTCGTTACTTCCAAGATTTATATTATAAATTTAGGCTATGTATAATAATGTCTAGTAATGACCAGTATAGGAAACATAACAGTGCTGATGTTTATATGAAGTGTATGTACATGGTGGGTCATAAATACTGTCACGTGAAAATTCACTCACAACTTTTTAACGAATTATCCAAATGAAACGAAGTTTTTTTATTAGAAAGTCCAATAAATTTTGCACAGGAATTCATATTTGTTGTTTGAAAAGACAACCATTTGCTTGAATGCAGGCGTCCAGTCTCTTCAGAAAATTTTTCGCAATCCATGCGATCAACGCAGGCGTTATTTCTTTCCCAAGCCTCCACATTCTTCCGTAGCTGTGGAGTCCTGGCAGTTCGTGGTCTACCACTTCGTGGACGGTCTTCAATCCCACCAGTCTCCTGATGGCGATTAATGACACGGTGGGTTTGCTTTCGGTGCAGTTTGAGCCAGTTTGAAATGTCAGAAATTGACAATCCACACTTTTGCATCGCGATGATGGCGGAATGATCTTTGGATCGACACCATCTTATAAAACGTTCGAACTTTCTACCTTCAAAAGCATCAGTACTGTATCAAAAAAAGACGAGGAACACACAAAAAATACAGCAAGCCAAAGAAAACAAAAAAAAGCCCAAAAAAGGAGATCAAAAAATGTGTGACAGTATTTATGGCCCACCCTGTATACTGCTTTCAACCCTATAGCTCGTTTATACCATATTAGTTCATAACCTCTATAATACGGTGAAGGCATAATGAATAATTATAAAAACAAGGGACTCAAAGTGATTTCTTCTTGGATTTTCTTCCTCTACCCTCACTTTAGTAACACGTTTGCCCTGCATGGTATAATTTCAATAAAACAAAATCCCTCATCCCTTTACTTAATGACCCCTGACAACTATCTAATAATTTCTACTCTGCCATAAACTATAAGATGAGGAGGGATATGTTGTAGTATTATATATTCACTGAAAGATGGACCTGCGGCACTACAAATGGCAGTAGAATCGGTCGATGACGTCACGAAATATTCTCTCGGTGAACAGACTATAGGGCATAAATTTCTGTCCTCTTTACGTCTCTAGTTTCCTCATGGGATAGTATAAGCAAATTCTCAGATCTTCAGATATACTGGCATTTGTGTATGAAGAGCGTCCTGGTGCAACTTCGGCCCAAAGGGGAATTAATATGGAGATAAAATAGTGAGTTATGTTGGTGTAATTTAAGTGTAGAAATGACAGCAGCTGTCGCGCCTTGCGGTTTGCGGCAATGGCGAACGATTATTGTTTCAGTGAAATTGCAGGCAATTGAATGCATAAACGTGTAATCTATATGACAAAATTGAGAATTTAATAAGGAGAATATGGCCCAAACTCGTTGGCATTGAGGAGGAGTGGCGATCATTCAAATGTGGGGCAATGTTGGTTGTGGTAATAGTACCTAGTATATAGTTGCTAGCAGCAGCAATATATACATAGGATAGTGGGTGAAAAATGTCTGCTGAAACATAAGAGCATTTATTGCCGACGGAACGAAGAGATTACTGAAATGGCGATTCGCAAATTGCACCATAAATAAAGATTTTACATATAGGCAAATAAACCCGAAGTTCATGAATGATATTTCAAGCGAATATGTCTTCCCAAGAGGCATTTGCACTTGTTTCAATTCAAGTTGCTAATTAGAAGCACGGCTGCTCGGTAAAACAGCTCACTAATTAGTCGGAGTGCTTAATCGCGTACATATGTATATACCATTGAGACCTCGCAATTTAACGTGTTAATTGATACTTTTTTACTGTTAGCTTACATACCAGTTTAATCGTGCTATTTGTTTGGCCAAGTGTGGCATGCATGGCAGCAAAAACTCTAAGTAGCAATTACATATCTATCAAAGGAGTGAATGGTGGTTTTGAATCACTAAAATAAATGGTGGCTACATGAAAACCATCCCAAAAAATATTGAATTTATTCCTTCAAGGTTCATAATAGTGCAGCTACGTACAGTTAGAGCCGAAGGGTGTATAGTAGAGAGTTGTTGGATTTCAAATTTCCACAAAAATCACAACCAATCTATAAAATTCCAAACTTTCATGAAGTAAAAGAATAACATTGCTATTCCAAATGGATTGAGCTTGTTCGTAATAATATTTGGTAGAGAATTAGGTTTAGATGTATTACATACGATATATTTGATTTTGTTTTAGTAGTACATAACATACTCTTTTATTAATCTGAAAATTGACTGTTACAGATCGATTACAGAGCAAATCTGTATCTTGAAAAGAAGGTCTTCGTCTTTCATCATTGAGTGTTATGCTGGGTTGTATCTATATAGTAATGGACCTATATATACAAAAATGCGAGATTTTTGTCTGCTGCATGAAAGAAAGCATTCATGTTTGTTGCATGGCTGGGAGCAGGTGTTTTTTTTCCTAGATATGATTCACCAAATGCTTCGTATTCTTATGTGGACACTGGAATCGGAGTTGCATTGCTGAACAAATTCGCAGCTGCTTGAGTACCTGTGTACTCTTCTCCGGCCGTGAATTTTATTTCTTCTTGCGAGGAGGCAGCAGTGCTAAATAACCGTGCATTGAAAGACATTTCCCCCCTTATGCATGCATGCATGCATAGCGACAATATTCATACACCACAGCGATTCGGGATCAGCTATATAGGATGCAGTTTTTGGAGTGTGCAGCTGCCGTGCTTCAATTGGCTGCAAATGCTTCTTTCAGAAGTAGCACTATTTTTTCCCCACGCTGTATTATACGTATGATACTCATTTTCTTTCATGACGCGCTTATTATATATATATATATATGTGACTTGTGCCACTTGTACCGCACTTGTAATGTCCAACGAGTGCCTATTTAGTAGACTTTTTTTTTCCTCGCTGCGTGTGAAGCGCAGCAGTTTCAATTTTTTGTTTTGTACTGCTACTATACTACGACTCGGCTTATATTTCTGACTTGAATCGTGGTGTGCATTCTTAAAGAGCTTTTGGCCAAAACCTGCAATGCGGGGATTTTCGCTCTAGCTGGTATAGTCTATGAGCTTCCGTTTTGCAGAAAGCACATTCCCGGGACTATACGTATAATGTAGTATACATTTAGCTTGTTGGTTGTCTTCTTTTTCGCTCTCCTGCTTAAACAAAATGCAAATCATTTGCACGATGGAAGTTTGCACATGTAGGCAATGCCAGTACTTAACCTGCGTGAATATTTATGCAGAGTTTGAGAGCACAGCAAGTTGTATACTGTATATGTATAGATCACGTGCAAAGGGATAATTTCTATACCCTGTTCTGACAACATGCATACACTGCGTGTATACTCACCCGTTTACGAACTTAGCACGTCTATATAAGTAAAATATCTAATTGTGCCGTGTGGGATATAATCTGTCCGAACTAGTGTGATTGTTTGAGTAAATAATTATAAAGACTCATAAAGCTATGGTTGTTGGTCACATATTGGGAGATTAACATTGCGGATTAATTTTAACAAATCTATAGATCTGATTATTATATCCTGCTCATTTGTTGAAAAAAGGATATGTCTATTTAAATACAGTATATTGAGCGCATATCGCATGGGTAAGTAGTATGCTAATGTTCATTTTAAATGCTACTGGCATATACAGCATTATATAAACAATTGAATGGGATAATTTTTGGTTGTATACACATTCAGAACTTGTACAAGCACTTTTGGTGTGGATCATGAGCTGCTAGCAGAATTTAATTCAGAGGAGAGTAAGTAAGATGGAAAGGTTAATTACAAGATGACAGAAATTGTGTGCATCTCGAAATATTCATATTGAATCCCAAATGATTATATCACACAACAAGAGCACGTGGGATAATTCAGTTCGGAGGTCCACCAAAACAAATGGAACTCTTACCTATTATAAATAACAAGAATTAGTATTTAATAGCTCAGAAACTGCAACATCGAATCTTAATTTTGAAAAATACAGTTTTAATTTCATATTCCTCAGTTATTAGTGAATTTACTTTTAATTGTGTTAAGTTATAAACGTATTATGATTTAATATTACGACAGAATTTAGCTTAATTCCCAGGTTGTTAGTGAATAGATTGTTTATTGTAGGTCACCTGAATACATTCTGCAAACTTCTAAATATAGGGTAATAGTTGTTATACGTTAATCAATGTTTCCGGTGAACGCATTTTTGAAATATTAATACGGTACAAATTTGCGTCGGTTTCATAGAGAATGTTTACACATTGCATAGCATAGTTCACAAAGTCGGATAGCTGCCAATAACCTGACAGCACGAATATCCGAGGAGTCTGTCATTGTCATTGTATCGCATTTGTTTCTGTCAACCTGGAGTGAATGACAGTTTTGGGGTGAGGTATTGTGAATGACAGTTTTGGGGTGAGGTATTTGCAAACGATGTTCAGGCACGCTATGCTCTTTCTATATATATATATGTACGTAACAGAACACATATGAACCGTTGTGCTTCAGGTGCGCGTGAGTTCAGCAATGACCACGCCTACATCTTTGTTCTCGGTCTATATGGGCACACAATACAGTCATATCGATTTTTGACCAACTGCATGCCAAGCTGAAAAAGTCACTCTAGATCACATTTGCCGTCATCGACTGATCGATACAATAGGTATTCAGTACCTGTGTGATCGTGCGCAATGACTGTACAAATGCTCACTCTTCACGCAAACAATTTAAGCAGCAATCACTTTTCGCCAATCATTTGAAGGATAACCCCCCTCCAACCCTACTCCTTAACTGCTAGACTTATACATGAATACTTTCTATTCAAGAATTTCTGTTATGTGACGATATCTGCAAATTAAATTTTATTAATATTGGAATTTTAAATATTGAAGAAATGGTACATCTCACATTGACTCATTGAACATTAAATTTTGCAATACTCTCCAAAGCAAATTGATGTCAGTTTAAGGGTTAAATTACAAATTACAATGGATATTTCAAATAATTTGGTATATTTCAATAAAGGAAGATGTGTTCACCATTTTTAACTTCATGAGAGCCATTTTTCTAGGTGACCAAATTGTATTTTTATGCGATTTATTCATTAACTATATACATGCACTAGCAATTACATATAGGGTGTTACAGCTTGATGGCCACTGTTAAAAACAAACAGCCATTTGTTGTCGGTTTTCTATTTAACCTTCTCTCGGGGCGCAACCCCTGGCAGAACAAAATCGGGCGCACCCGTCCTGACAGACCATCAACTTTATTTGCTTCTCCCGACTCCTGTGATCAATTTTTGTTCAAAAAATATGTATGGTAGCCTTCGTTAGGATCTAAGGATATGAATTTAAAAACATGAACGCAGAAGAACGAGTTTAATGAACAGAATAAATTTTAAACTAAAATAAGGGAAATTGATGAAAAAACGTTTAAAGAATAAAAAAACTGTGAAAAAAATAGCTCACATTTCATCTCATGCGGGACCTTCACTTATTTATTACATAAAAAGATTTTTTTCAGCAACTTGAAAATTTCCCATACAAATAGCATGGGAAAAAAATAAAGCGCCATAACGCAGCCGGGCGCAGTCGGCCTGACAGGCCACAAGGGTGTCCAGCTGGAGGGGTGAAGGTTTACAGAAGTGTGAGATGGCCGTCTTCACCAACGCCTTGAGTCAGGAAATGTAACGGAGAGGGGCGTCCTCCTCAATTGGCAGCAAGGGGAAGAAGTGACACTAAAAAAGTGGTTTTGCTGGCCTCTCAGGCCAGTTGCGCCCCATGGAGGGTTAAGATGCCGCACTCCATTCACGTTGCTTCCGTTCCAAGTCTTTTCTTGCATTTATTTTATTTTCATTGAATTTTTGACAAAATGACATGAAATTGGTTTGAAAATTGTAAGTTTACTTTCGAAATGGAACATTCTTCGCTCCTTATTTATTAATAATATGCAAGTTCGCACCGAGTCTGGATCCAATTAACTTTGCAAGGTGATACGCAAACTTTGATCTGAATCCCAAGAATAATGTTGATGTGGCATGCACACTATAGCTAGTACGTGTACATATTGTATACTGTATATATCAGCAATTTGCAGCAGAAAAGAAAAATGATGACAAACCTGAGGTTGAGTTGTGGGTTGTCTGTTGAGGGTTTCTCTCTGTATCGACCGGAGCTAATGACGCGGCCATGTCATTAAATATGGAGGAAAAAAGCTCTATAGCTAATCATGTATCATATACAACCTACACGAGAACATCATTTTTCCCGTGTAATACAAGTCAATAATTTGCATGTTGCATTGGTGAAAACACTGTTAGGGCAGTAATACAGTGTGATGAGATAATTATTAAGAACTGCCATTCAAAAACAAGAAACTGTGGAAAATGTAATTCTAACATTAATGAAGTGTTTTCGAACAAAAATATATATGCGGGTAATAATTGTCAGCTCGTAAATATTTATAGTTTTTTTTTAGCAAACAGTTTTACAAATTCTTGTGTTAAAATATAGATACTCTATTGTTGCCAGTGGGAAAAGGAGTTTATATACTTTGAAATCCTGCGGGATTAAAATTGCCGCAAGTAATTTTGCGAGTAATCAAGCGAAATGATCGGCGATGTTTCAGGTTGACTACTTGCAATCTTCTTTCATCATTGTTCAGTTCCACGTGGACCTGTTTATTAGTTATTCTGTTTAATCAGCTCCTCTTTAACTTTTAAAGAAGTTTGACGACATGATTGTTTCTGCTGCTAAATGGACAAAGTACGGGGAAAGAAGTCCGGTGTTCAAACATTATATTGAAGTCGAGCAGGAGCATGTCCGTTCAGACTGATTTGATTCTGAAATACAATACAGAAGATAGATTATTGCATTTTGTATTGTTTGTGACAACGGTATTAGCTCTACTTCCCTCAACACACAAGGAGCTCTTGCTCCTGAGATCAGAATTTTATGTTTTAATTTATCTGTCATTTTAAATTGATGATTGGTGGATTCCCATGCAATGGATTTCGAAGTTTCATCACAGTTTTAATCTTTTTACATCGGGATCGCTATATAGCTAGCTGCCTACAGGAATAACAATAAAAGAGACTTGAAGGATGGGAAGAAAAGGATGGATTGTTGAGGTTGGCAATAAACTTTCGGGTAAAGAAAGTCAAACTGAAACGAGCGTTGTTTGACATGTTCCATGATGGCGTTGTCATTGGTATATA